>UZAF01016132.1:84182-96750 GCA_900617895.1 Haemonchus placei
CCGAAACAAAATCTTATAACTTAGTGTAAACAACACAAATCGCGCTCAAATTTTGCAATGGAACCTCAAAATAGTCAAACTTTACGATAGTGGTGTCAGTTGCTAGATTGCTACACTAGTGTTTCCAAATCCCGAAATATAAAAGGCATCCCTCGTACAAGAAGGTCCGACATTCGGCGTCCAATGCTAAAAGCGTCATCGATCGACCACTTGAAAATTCTCTGAAGTAAGGTCAATGATCATAGTAACGGGTAGCGGACATACTACATATATTGGAAAAAATATACAGGTAACCACACAAGTGTGGGCGGGAGTAACTGCAGCGGTAGCCCCGCCTCCCAGAGACAGTTTTTCGTCTTCACGTTGTATTGTACAGCCATGTGCCAGCGAGGCAGGTAAGCGTATAGTTTATGCCACTGAGCATCTATGTGAAGAAAAAAAAAACAGAAAAAACCAAAACCAGAATACCAGAATCTGTAGCGCTGTTCTATCTTTGTGTTTTTGAAATTTGTCAAATGATGCTCAACTTAGGTGAGGCTTCATTGTGAAAGGTTATGAAGTTGAGAACAGTGACCGTGGTAACGTGTAGCGGGATATACTGTGCTTGGGTATATATCCCCGAAAATCGCGTCGCGCCATTCTCTAAGATTCATTTTTGGTCTAAACATCAGTTTATTCAGACTAAGCTTTTCAACGGCTTCCGATCTTCAAGTAGGAACGACAACCCTCTATACAAAGAAATTGCAAAGAAAGCGTCACAAAATGAAAAATTTAATATTTTTTATATGGAATAGGAATATTCAATTTGGAAATGCACAATGGGCTACTATTGTTGCTGAATCGAATCACTACGTGACAGACGAATAAGCGGATGAGAGTAGAGTTAGAGGAAGGTCGATGGTACTGGAGGGCGAAACCAGGTAGAAATGGATGTTCATAGATGAGGTTTAGCGCCTTCCGAGTCCCACAAAGTAATGCTTCATATCCTTTCTCTTGGCGTTATCCTTGATGTACTCGTTCCAGTCGTTGAACCCATATGCCTGCAATGTTATACTATTCGAACAGAGGGAGAGAATGAAACGAAAGTGCTCAGAAGCCGGGGCAACTTACTACTTTGCTGCGTTGGTATCGACCAGGGTAATGAATACTTGGATTTAGAACGGAATACTTGAAAATGAGGGTATAAAGCCACTTCGTTGAAAAAAATGCTGGACAGGCGGAACGTAGTGTATGCTACCGTTGAGTAAAAAGTTTTGAACGGTTTTTCAGACTTCACTTTAAAAAGTCTTATTTCCATTGAAAGGGGATCTCAATTAGTAGTATAGTCTCCATCGCTGTCTCCAACATATTTCCAACGATCCGGCAGTTTTTTGATTCCTGAAGCTTGAACAGCCGCGCTTCGAAAAAGCTGGAGATCTCAGTTTTGAGTTCCGAGCAATCATTAAAATTTCTATCGCTAAGGTGTTGTTTCAGAGCAAGAAACAAATGGTAATTAGACGGAGCGAGACCTGGCGAATAAGAAGAATGGGGCTTTTTTCCAAGTTCGACAATTTGCTGACAAAACAGTTTCGCAATATGCGGTTGAGCGCTGTCGTGAAAAAGGTAAACATTTTCACGCTGCGGACTCTTCCTTTGAACAACGTCGGCCAAACTCGGTAGCTGAGAAGCGTGAACCCTGTGGTTACGTGAAACCTTCAGTATGTTATTCAATGTAGAACATTCTCTGAGAATGTCTACGACATAGTAAAACCTTCCTCGGATGTATTCCTTCTTCTATGCTTGTCTTGAAGGTGCTTCGTCTCGAGCCACCCGTGGTGCAAGATGCGATGACCCTTCTGGTGCACGACAGATATTTGCGACATCCATCAGTGGATAATGCTCTTACAGTAATTCGTGATAGACGATAGCTCTCAGACAGCTTCGGACGACAGTTGAAGGTTGAAGTCATATTTGCGAAGCACTTACAAGGGAATGCTTATATATCCCCCTAGAAGTACAGGTTAGGGATCGGTCTACCGTAACCCATTACGAAGTTCTTTCGAGCGGTCCTACGAAAAAACATAGAAAGGGATGAAGAGTCGATCAAAACTTTCACTCAACCTAATACAAACATCCGTCATGTTCAAAGGTCGTTTTCAAGTAAAAGCCACCTAGTAGGGACGTCGTGGTAAGTAGTGAGAAAGTCATTGTAGGATTTCTGGATCACCTAGAAATAATTATACTCACCTTTTGTATACCAGAGCCCATACGGAATGTATTGAGACCAATTCGGTTGCCTGCAAGTCGCTTCCCGAACAACGCACCAAAAGTGCGTGGGAACATAACTGCTCGCTTCCCTTCCGTGAAGACCTCATATTCCTGTAAAAGAAGTTGTATTTATTCTAACTTTTCACGGAAGAATTTTTCTTTATTTCCTGTGCATAACGTTCGATTAAGAAGGTGAAAGATAGAAAACAGAAGAAAGTTCAACCATTTTTTTGAAAGGAAGCTTTGAAAACAGATGTGAAGGGGGCGTGTCTTGAGGGTATGAGCATCAACGATGCCGCTCAGCTGCGAAGTTGGCGCTGCTAATTCTTCCTCCTTTACAAGTTTATCAACAGTATAGTAACCTGTAAGGTAGCGCTAAGGTGGCTGGCCACCCGAGTGAAAGAGCGAACGACGGGTGTGGGTACTTCTCCCCAAAAATCGCGTTGTGCTTGGCGCACGCGATCGTGCGCAGTCGCGGCTATGTAGGGGAAAGGTTCGAATTCTCAGCTGAAATTAGAGTAGTCGCCGCGAAACCACTGCCGCTTGTCGTAGGAATTCGGGGACAAGTACCGCCACCTAAGAAGAATAAGGATCAGCCAAGCATACGGCATACGAGTCTCATTGTTGTTTAGTAATCATTCCTCGGACCTATATTATTTGCCATCGTGGTTTCAGTTCGAATTTTTAACCTTTGGAAGTGTTTTAGTATTGAGTAGTGAAAGGTTCTGTAATTACTGCAAAATGAATTTCCCTTTACAAACTTAACTTATTACAAACTCGAGTAATTTCTTGTCTGCTAGCCTTGTTTCAACAATTACCTGCAAAAGACTAGAATACCATCTTTCAATGAGAACAAGTTCCCCCTTAATTTCGGTGTTGCGGTATTTCTCTCTTGAAGGTAACCACCCTTTACTGAAGATAAAAGCTAAAGTATTTGGGCGTTGATCGGTCCCGTCAGAGGGATGCACCCCGCATTCGACTTCCGTTCAGAATCGTAGTGGCTTATTGAGTGAGTATGTGGCCCATGCAATGACAGGCGGTGACCAGCTTTTATCCTCCCAGACGAGTCTGATACCAAGTGAACGACCTCAGATGTATGAAAGGTTTGGTTGAACTAGGCGGATATCAATCCAGGCCTATATCCACCCAGGATTCGAACCCGTGGCCATGAGTGTGTGATGGTGTCTCGCTTGCCACTACACCACCTCCGTACTAACGGTCCAAAAAACTGAAAATATCGACTGTTGCAGTGATCACCTGAGTAAAAACAGCGACAACAATCATGAGCGATAGAATTGTGATCCGAAGGTTGTCCATTGGTGCCTGGAAATTGGGTTTTCTTCGAATAGGTAAGTAAAAGTTGCAAAAATTCAAGAAGTTGGTAATCACGATAATCGATTATGAGATAAATAGTCACTCAGAATCATTAAATACATAAAAACAAAGCGGCAAATGAATGTACATGTCGATTAGCGAGTCAATAATCGATCGCTTTCGTTCTCTTTCGTTTCGTAATCCCAAAATCTCACGTAGCTGGAGATGAAGAAGGATGTTAAATAAACAAAGCACTTAATACTATATTGTATAACTTAATTGAAGCACAACTCGATTTATAGGTTTTTTTGAAAAATCGTTGAAACATGAGCTTCAGCTTCACTTTTGCTAGCATCATGGGTTACAGAGAGTCGGCCGTTAGGTCAGGAAGACTCTGTAACTTTTCGATAACTGGGGCACTTCTATGAACTCACGGATTAATCGATTTCTCATCCTCCAACCATAAGCCTAAGGATTATGTAAGCCAACTTATTGTTTCAGTTGGTAATCCCTCATTAACATTCTGCTAATTACACTGGAGAATTCATCTCATCAGATGAGATCGTGACATTCATGCTTCAGCGAACTACGAGAGAAAAATTTTGAGAGGCTGCCAACCCCGGCAGTAACAGGTAATAACAATTAGAATCGTTGAGAAAATCGTTCTGCTAATCCTTCCCATAGTTACTTGAATGTAATCAGAAGTATGTAATAAAAAAGACAGAGGCAAATTATCAAGAAGGCGTAGTAGACGAGTCATGACGAAAGACGAAAAAACTTTTGTTTTTCGGTAGAAGGTAGTCGAATGCTACCAAAAGAAAATCGAGGTCATTTTTGTGGGTAAAATATTATTTTGCAGACAGTATTCATATGAAACGCGTAATTCCGTACTTTTGCTATTAATTTCTGATCAGACGTCATACTAGGATTATCTCAGTATAGACTGACGTTGATGTGACTGATAAGTATGCAATATATTTCTCGCTGAGGAGTTGAGCACTGGTCACCAATTTCCACTTTTACTCGTTACCAGCATGAGGACCATCCTAAAGGGTTAAAGGCACTGTTCGCGATGTCGTGTCCGCCTTTCATTCGGGCTGTCTGACGTGGAGCCGAATGAGAGGCGGACTCGTCATCGACACACCCGCCCATTGATTCATCGCGAACAGTGCCTTTGAATTAAGTTAGTAAATGAGACCGTAGACAACTGGGATGTTTCACTCAGCTTTTCTTTACATGAAGGAAGACTCCACTGTTAGTCATAAAAGAAATTACGAATAATAATGGGTTCATTGGAAGCATTCACTTAATCTCATACCAGGTATGCCCTCAAACGAAGAACACTTCATTCAAAGGCAAGGTTCACGACAATTTCGAGATACCTTTTTTGAGTAGGAAAGGGGAATTATTGGTTGATAAAAGTAAATCGGTTACGAAAAACTAGGAAATCCGTCGCCTCCGCGAGAGGAATATTTTTTAAAAGTAGTAAAACTCGTACGAGATTATATGACGGAAATGATGTGGAAAGGGTATTCAGACGAGATTTCAGTCGTTGCATTTGCACAAGGAAGCAACTACTTCGAGCTATAATTTTCCAAAACTGTCTTCCACTGCCGCCGCGGCTCAAGACAAGCTGTTTGAAGTTCCAGCATGAGAGCCCTTTGTGATGGTGCTGCCTCAAAAATGCCATTAAAACTCGTCCCACTTTGGTGTGGCATGCAACTGCTGCAATCTTTGAGCTCTTATAACGCCCTATTCAGGCTGTTTCCGACCAGACAGCGCCACATATGGTCTTCGAATGGGCCACATATTTATCATAGGTGGATAACTCCAAAGCCGGGCTATTCAACCAACTTTTTGCGTTGCGTTTTAAGGGAGCGTTTTAAGGGACGGCATCTCGTTCGTAGTGTCAATGGGATCAAGTTTTACCCATTTATGACTAATTCCTATCCAACACCTTCTCAAAACAATTCCTCCGCTTTATTAAGCCACTCTGGCCGGATTGGCGATTCGGAAATGATGATAAAAGGCTTGTTAAATAATAAAACTATATGAGTCAGCAAAGTTTGTATTATAATGACTTCTCCTAAAGTATAATCCCATAAAGGTCCAGGAAGGTGGCCTCTGTACTCGTTCTAGACGAACCTTGCGTATCCAGCAGCATCTGGTTATCGCAGGTCTTTCGGCCTATAGGCGAACCTTGCGTATCCAGCAGCATCTGGTTATCGCAGGTCTTTCGGCCTATAGCAGTAAAATGAACAAATTCGAATCATGATTCGAGTAAAGACAGATGAGCGGCCGGACGTTGTGATGGTGATATTTTAAAGTAAGTTTTTCGCGTGACTATCTTGTTGATGATTACAGGAGAGTTGAATATCTCAGCAGGAACACTCGAAAGGGGGAGAAATAGGGGGAGGCATAGGGGATTCGGTCGATCTCCTGACTAATTATTAGCGAATTCGAATTATGTCAGGCATTTCTTGGAGACGTGTCTTGCTGTAGCCTTCTTGCATTCTTCCCATATTGGCAAAAAAAAGGCTACATTCCCTGGATAACAATCAAGCCTACCTATGAAAACTAAAAATTATTATTCTAGTTGTACAATTAACAATTATAAACAATTAATGTACAAGGCAGTACCCACTGGTCAGGAGATCCCATGACGGCCGTCGCGGGCGGCAAGGGGAATGTGAAGCGCGCGGTTCCCTACCTTAGAGTGCAGTCCGTCGCGGTGCATTCCAAATTTCAAATCAATATCTGGACAGCACGCGATATAGCAGTAGTGTCACATTAATTGTTAGGTTTAGTAGGGTATAAGGTAGGTAGGGAGGTATCCAAACAATTAGAAGAAACAGTATCTCGAGCAACAGCCCCATTGTCATGGCGAGTTATTCCAAGAACAAATATTCATCCAAACACTTTTAATTTTTCAAACGCAACTGGATTGCTTGAAATGTAAATGAGGTATGCCGACATTTCTTGAAAGCGAAATTCACAAACTCAAATAACATTATTGATCAAAAGGACTTACTAACAAATTCTACACGAGTAATCTAGAATAAATACGATCAAAATACACTTTTTGACGTTGAGATCATTTTATGGTAGAGTAAGGGTATGATTTTCAGTCAGAATTAATTTCCCGTAACTCGGCACTGGTATAGTCGGGTGAGTTGAAGTAGTTTAGCTTGAGACGTTGCAATAGGCTATCATCATCTGGGACGTTCAATTTCCGTCGCTCCACGTTCGTTCGAGATTCCGAATGAGCTCGTCGTGGTGACCTCAACACAATCTCATTTACTAGTTATGAGAGCAGGAAGTAAACCAACTGTACTGCAATTCTATTTCATTAAAACTCTGCAAAAAAGCAGCTACTGAACAATCAACTTTTAGGCGTGCTTTCCTGCATGGCATAAGATTATCGAGAACGACATGAGTTGAGATGAACACCGAGCCTTCAAGAAAACCAAAACCCCAGTTATAACTGCTCCTTCGCTTTTGAGATAACCGTCCACAAACTGCTCGGTGCAAATTATTGTTATGGATCCTATGAATTCATAGAAGACAACGGTCTCTCATTACAAGCTCATGGCTTATAAGTTGAACGGGGGAAGGGAAGGGGTCATCCCGAGTGGGCGTATCTTCCACAGTCAACGATTAGCGTCCTACTGTTAACACGAGGGTTTTCTTCGATACCGTCCTTCTCCGAATGGTTAAATATGTATATGCTTCCCCTACAAGGTTTGGGTGAATCGAGAAAGGTCTCTCTCTGGTCCTGCTAAAATAGGTTTATACTCTCCTTCCACTCATAAGTTTATCCATGGCGATATGGGTGGTGAATTTTCGCGGGTGGGCGGTTGAGTTAGCCAATTTTCATTATGGTACTGGTAAGTGCATGAGAACCTTCTAAGGCCATCTCAAGTAATTACAACCTCACCACTCTGAGATAGCATGACTAATCAAACGATACAGCCTAGCAAGATTCTCGTTAGTATCCTTCATGCGGAAAAAACCAACTGACAAAACTTACTTTATCACCTCCTTCACAGATTTGTCGTCATCCTTTGGGTCGGTCACCAGATCCTGAACAAAACCCTCTTTGGAACATGCTCACATAACTGACATTTTTCAATGAAGGTTGTCCCAAAATTGGCTCGAAAAAGGCATCGGCATCGTGAAACTCGTCATTCAGCCATTTTTTCTTTGAAGAAAAACAGGCATTGATAGATCTCATTTGCCTACACTGCCTAACTTCGCTGAACAAGAAGATGCAGCGTTATTGACACCCACCCTAGATATTCAACGTACAGAGTTTCGGTAAAACAGGAGACGGACAAATGTATCGGATTCACAGGGTCAACTCGTCGCGCGCGGCAGTGGAAGACAAGTTACTTTGCTCCTGCATAGTTCCAATACTTCAATCGGGAGGCGATTATTATTTCTGCTTTATTTGTTATGCTCCCTACTCGCTGCTCCGCTTTCTGCTTTATTTTGCTATATTTTTTATTTATTTGAAATGGAGAAACTATGTAAGCTCGACGCGCAGCAAACGGCTTGAAACAAGTGGCCGCGCAACTAGAAGATTCTCTGAGAAATAATCTCAATAGAGCAGTAAACTTACCACGATTAGTCGTTCGATAGCATCCCTTCGGTCGAACTCAGGGCTTTTTTCTGGGACTTCTGGCTCCTTCGTCGGGAAGGGGAACTTGTTCTCGAACATCACACAACCAACTTTTCTTGGCGGTTTCTTTCTTACCCACACTCCTATAAAAAGGATCGCATAGTTACTTCACGTAAAAAAAAGGGATCAAGTACAGCCGTCACGGAAGATCCAGTGTAACTTGGTGGGCGGAGTTGATTGAGGATTATCGCGCTCCCCATTGGCGAGTTGAGGCTGGGCGGGAGCTCCCTAACATCTCATGACGTCTAGCATTACTCCAAGTTTATAGTATTCACAGCGTGACTTTTAGTCTTGATACAGACCTCCCCGAGCGAAAATACAACACAGAATGGCACCCTTAAGGAAAATGGCGCTCGACTTACCTGTAGGAGAAGATGGTAGGGGATGCACAAGCGCTACTGGTATCGGCGACGCTTTTTTATCCATCATATAATCGCATGTGTCGAGCAGACGCGATTTCTCAGCAGCTTTCTGTAGTTCTGTAGAAGTTCCTGGTTCTGGTTCATACATGTCTGGTGTTTCCTTGTGAGTAATGGTCGACGAATTTTTCATGGACGGAAAGTCGTAGATCGAAATCGTTCTGAAAGTGTATTTCACTAAGTTAGCCATGAAAACACAATTTTCGACAAAGGTAAGAGTGGATTTAGCCACCTTTGGCCGACGTCATACGCGAGAGCAAGAAAATATTCTGTCACGCACGAAAATTTTCATAAAACTGGCTCGGACAAAAGAGAGCACTTCGTTTTGCAGTCCTGTTATGCGGCCATGCTCTGTTGACGGGTGGCGGCACTTCTCCCGAATTCTCACGGCTAGTGCTTCCGCGGCGGAAGTTCAAGTCTTTTCCCTCTTAACGCGCGACTGCGCGCCATCGGGTGCGGCAAGCGATTGTCGGGGAGAAGTACCCACACCCACCCCACATAGACCAGGCGTTACGCGCAAGAATGCGGTGGAAGCCGTCAAGCTTGATAACTACAGCAATAGCCATACGCATAGATGAAACAGACAGGACAAACAGGGCAGTAGCGATGCGAAGACGCTCCTTCAACGACTAAACCTGCAGCATATACGGCGCAAGAAACAGTGGTGAAAATGTGTGATTTGTAAACCCGTCATTGCATTATTTTACATACAATAGATGACTATGATTTGGTGAAGGTACAAAGGCGTACGAGAGTAGATGGAATTCCAGGTATGGTTTCTGTCCACCGCGCAAGTACATTGAACTCAATGGATTTTTTCTCAAGATCACTAAGGTCATTTGAATATCGATGAACAGTATTTCTGATATTTGTGAAGCCAGTTACCAGAAAAATTATAAAAGGTATACATTACAGGAAAACCTCTGAAAAGCATGTAATATTGTCCGGCATTCAGGGCACCTTGGTAATGTCCTTCGTGCTGTCGGCCGCTCTACAGGATCAGTCTGCGTCTCAGAGGACTTTCGATTTGACTCGGGCTCCGTACTGTCCGGTTTTGTCACCTGCTTTTTCTCGTCCTCACTTCGAAATTCGTTATAACCCGGATAGCTGGCAAATGCTAAAAAGCACTCAAAAAGCAAATGTTCGCTGTAGATTGAATTGCTGACGGCTTCTCACCTGTATGATTACTGTAGTTAACTTTCAACGAGCTTGTATACATGTATAAATGTTGATCTTCAGAAAGACCGAGAGCATTGCAAAGAACAGCGTCCACCTGATAAGAGGTAGGATCAGGAATTTTATTCGAAGAAAACAGTACGGAATTGAAGTTACGTTGGATTGAGGCTTTGACTTTCTCCTGATGGTTCTTGCCAGGTACATATATTAGTAAAGTAGGTAATTCAACTCCCACTCGCTACTTCTACAGTATACTTCCGAGATCATTTTAGAATATCGAAACGTTAAGTTTGCGTGGGCAGAACTCGCACGGAAACTATCGGACACAAATTTTTCTGTGATGGATAGAACTGGCTGCCAAAACATATGTATTGATCGAAAATGAGAATTAAAAAAAACATCAAAACCGGACGATTCGAGTGCAGGCTCACCTTAAACGTTACAATTCTATAGGCTCCCACGAATGCACATATCTTGGGCTTCAAACAATTTAACACGTTCAGAGCCGGTGCGCAGTCCATCTGAAACAGAAAGTTGCTATTTTCCCTTTACTTAATTGTTTGCTTTATTAATCTTCCGGTTCCTAAGAAACATGTTCCACGTACCATAAGGTCTGCTATTTGAGCAATCAATAAGTATGCGAACTGTGTCGAACCGTGGACTTTTTTGAAGAATGAGAGTCTATAAAAAATTTGTAAAGCCATGTCCAATTGTGTTAATTTTCAAGATGATAACCTAGAGGTTTCTAAACCTTTCTCGAACCGAATTTTTCAAGAGTAGAAGAGTTTACCGTTTCACGGTATACTTATCAGGGAGCAATTGGCACAGTTGCCTTGCTCCGGTCCACGTTTTCCAACTGGCTGCGAAATCCTTTGTGCACATATCCTCCATTGTCTTATAAGCGAAAATCAAGTATCCTAAATAGAAAAATACCTACTAATTATGCAACATTTAAAGTTCTCTGTAAATCGTGAAAGTAGCTCGGTGCAGATGTGTTGTAATGGCAAGTGGCGCACTATGACACTCGCATGGTCACGGGTTCGAATCCGTTAGTGCTATGCCAACCAAGCACTCCATCCCCCCAGGATCGCCTAATTGGTATCCGACTCGTCTGCACTGGCTTAAACATTGGCTGACCACCGTAACTCATTGGATAGAACCCAAAAGCATTAGGAGACGTCGCTACGATTCTTAATGGGAGTCGAATGCGAGGCGCATCCCAAAAAATGCGTCATAGGAGACGTCGCTACGATTCTTAATGGGAGTCGAATGCGAGGCGCATCCCAAAAATGCGTCATGGTATGCTCAGTTACTTGGAAAGCCTTGCTCGAATTGATAGGTTTCTGACATTAATGAGATCTACAATGCGACAATTCGCAACGAGAAGGGATGACTGCGACTGTTGTAATTCACGAAGATAACTTACCATTACTGTACAGTAGCTTACCGTCATCGCTTATTCCTTGCCTTGTAATGCTTTTCCTGCACTTGGGAGCATCAGCCTGTTGCCGTATCATTTGTACACATTCAAAAGTGCCTGAACTAACAACCATCTTATCAAGTTGTAAATGAACATCCTGATTAACACTGAGAAGCTCCTGGAAGCTCTTGTTGCTAAACAAAACTCAACAGCTCTCTAATGTCTGAAATTGTTACAACGTCAGATGTCTGTTTATCTCTTCCATTCAAATCAAAATTCTGGTTGAATGCAGTTTTGTGTATCTTTTCGCATAGAAGCACAAATTGACCGAGTCGACACGCGCTGGTACTTCATGGAGCCCTTGAAGGCAGGGTGGAGCAGAAAGTCGGAGATTTCAACGATCTACAATACACCTTTTATATTTGCCCGCCTGACCCAGAACATGCTCTTCCCCCTACGGAACTCGCCTCTACGAGATTGGGTCTGACAGGGTGCGGGTACTTCTCCCCGAAATTCGCGTCGCGCTCGTCGCATCCCTCGCGCGCAGTCGCGTGCTGTGAAGGGAAAGATTTGAATTACCAGGAAGAGGACGCGGTAGCCGCTGCGGAACCACTGCCCCTTGCCTTGGGAATCCAGGAGATGTACCACCATCCGAACTAACATAGTGAGAGTTGAGTCATTGGACGTCATAGACTTTTTCCTATAATTTAGTACCTTCCACTTCAAGGAAATTGAATTTATTAGCTAACAGGGACAGCATTTTTCTGGTTTTTTGAAATGCAAATCCACCGATAAAATGAGGCGATTGCACGCGGAAGTAGAGTTACCTTCTGACGTCATTAGAAGAGGACCATACATGAAAAACTAACATCCGCAAACATTTACAGATGCTCTTGGATACGGTATGTTCTATAAACTTTACTGGTAGAATAATAATATGATGGTAGCCTCTTGAGAACCCTACGATCGATACAAAGTGAAATGACTTTTATTTTTTCTCAGAGATAATAATTATTTGATTTGATCTGTTGACCAAATTGCCAATCGAGGAAGATGAGGGGAGACCTTTCAATACAATCAGGGACCTACAAGTTAAGTTCGAGTCAGTAATTGAACCTAACCTGAATTTTCTCCATGATTCGTTTTGCCCAAATTCTCGATATGCTTCTCGAACAGTTGTCCACGAATGAAAATCAGGCCCATACTTGGAAAGACGCCTGGAAATGGTTTCAAATTTGTTGAATTCCTGAAACTGAAAAGCAAATGTAATTATCGTTAATCAATTGTCCTTGCAACCATGTCATGGGGGGG
>UZAF01016132.1:97979-114932 GCA_900617895.1 Haemonchus placei
GTTCTGACGGCATTGTAGAGGCTGTGGGGAATGTATCATTCGCATCGGGGTACCCTATCTTACATACAGGAAGCTTATCGTAGCTAGTTGTACGCAATGGACCACACATTTGGACAGCTCATCCGAATACATCTTCCACTCAGCTTTTGTCGTCACGTTCTCGTCCAAATCCTATTTTCACAACTTTTTCGAGGTCCTATTTCTATGAATATTCCGATTTTCGCGTATTTTTCGCCAATTTTGCACTATTCCTGACTATCACTTCCAACATCCTTCTAAAAGTAGAGCCCCAAATTTATCGTGAAATGTGGCTTCGAAATAACCTCCCCCAATCTTCCCAGGATTCAGATAATAGAGAAAGGGTAGAACAAGAATTGAAGGAATTAATTTTAAAATTTCCATAGAAACGTTCACAGGATTGCAAAAAACTCCCAATGGACCTTCACTGGGCCGAAATTAGTTGGTTTGTGGTTACGGGCTTTGAATTATGAGCATTTTCTGAGAGAAATATATGTACATTATAATGTAAGTTATTTGAATGTAATCAACGAAATAAAACAATAAAGCAATTTTACCGTATATTTTGTCCAGGTGGCTGGCATGTAGCATGAGACATAGACGAGCCAACTTCGTGAATAACTCAAACAATAGGATAATGCTATTTCGAGATTTTCCTCGTTAACGATCCCGAAGGCGTTATTTTGTCGACCCGTTTCTCGCGCCAACGTTTTGAATATGATTTATTTTGAACAACTCTGAAAGAAAAACAGTCGCTCATCTCTTACAATGAACTCGCTACTGGTAAATAGAGGTAACGATTGCAACAAAAACAAATATTTACAAGAAAATATTTTGAAAAAAAATATCCAGGCTTGTCATCACTCCAGAACCTGTTTTCGAGTAGATTTTACATTGCAAACTTTTCAGGACGTTGTTTAGGTATTAGTCGCACTCTATCAACAAAGCCGGTGTCATTTACGGTATCGTTATTTATTTTTATCGATTTTTGATTTTATTTGATGTAAATTTCGAAGCAAATTCCAATGAAAAAGTTTTTTTCGAAGTAAACCACTAATCCTTTGCACATGGAAAACAAAAGACACATTAAGGATGAATTGAGTGGGCGTCTGAGGATGCACCCCGCTTTCTACTTTCATGCAGCGTTGTAGTGGCGTATTGAATGCGTATTGGCCTATACAATGAATTGAGGTGGTCAGACGATATACAAGTCGGTGCTTTCGTCCCCAAATGAGTCTGAAACCAATTAACCGGCCCGGAGGAATTGCAGACTTTGTTGGGCTAGGTGTGTATATATGCGGGATTCAATCCCTTGACCATGTGCATGTGATAGTGCTCTAATTACGGCCACACCACTTCCGCATGAAGAAACAAATAAATGAACCAAAGTAATTAATTGAACACGTTCAGCACTACCTAGATAGCCACAATGAAGTTGAACGGGGCTCAACTGAACGTTCTAATTGATCCTTGTTGGTATGGTTTTTTAAAACATGGTACTTCGTTGAGCCTGCTGATCCCCTCGACTTCTTTGCTGTACGATTTTCAAAATTTTTTCGAATCTAAGAAAAAAATTTGGTCTAGGTAAGATTAGAAAAAGAAAAACTTTAGTCTCGTATCGGAAATAAACAGATAGGATTAATAAGATCACTATGGCACAATGGCTAAGATTTGCCATTCATTCGGGACTTCCGCATTAGTGCATTAACACGGGCAGAAGATTCCATTACCGACTGCGTACGTGTAAGAACACAATACTAGTTTTTCGCAGTAATCTTATACTTCCGGTTGACATCAATGTATCCGTATTGATAGCAGAACTTACTACATAGGGCTCTTTTCGAGAACCAGATATAGCAAAACACCGGGGAAGGGCTTAACCAAAGAGTTTAATTTATGAAAATCTATTAGGGATTTATTTATTTATTACCCTTGGAATCCTACTGGATGATAGATATTCAACGAAAATTCTCATTTCCTCCCACGATTTCTGCAGTATTCAGACAGTAGAGAAAGGTGGCGTAGAACAAAAACCAAAGTTTTCAATATTTCTTAGAGGCTTTCACTGGATTGCAAAAAAAAAACATTTTATGGAACCTTTCACTGAGCAGGGATTGTAGAGGAGGATAGAGCAGAGTAGAGTACGAAAAAATGGGGAAGAGAATATAAGAAAAGATCTCAGAAGACTAGAGAAAAAAGAAGTCAGTAAAAGCCTGTTTTCTCTTCGGGACCTATCCCCCTGTTACGGGACGGTCGGTCCTACAGGGAAGAATGTGTATTTTTTTGAAGAGACGTCATCAATTGAAAATGAGAGAACGTGAGGGCTGGGACGTACTAACTCACCTTCTTTTCAGTTTTACTAATTGGATCTATCTCATGAGTAAAGTATAAGTAATGCAGATGGTGACAAAAGTTTTTGCATTTAAAAACCTATGAACGATATGAGCACAACACGTTTTTCAGCGACTTCTTAAACCTGTTCACCGCCATGTCAATTGAACCATTTCAATTTACTAAGTAATGACGCTTTTATTAGTATATCATATTCTATGTACTGTGGTAGATCAACAAAATGACGCCGAATACCTTATTCAAATTAATATAATATCGCAATGATGACAAGGATATGTGATAATGACAAACATGACGAATGAATGAAAAGGATGAGGCATAGTAAGTAAGGTTGATGAAAGGCCCTATCAAGGTTGTATGACTGATCAAGGTTATTTGGCACAGATTCTCTAGTTGAAGCAAATACAGTACTCATTCGAGAACACTATACCTTATAACTGGTTTGTTTTACTGACTATGATGGACGGTATGCTTAACTTGTGTGATGAGAAAAGAGTAGCAATTCTCTAAAAAAGGAGACCGAAATGTTGACTTCAACCTCCCCAGGGTCCCTGTGATCAACCGGGCACGTTCTGCAAACTGAGCCACTTCTTTGAAGAATTCAGATAAAGGTATTTTCCTGTACGGAAAATGCGGTCGTGCGGTCCCGGAGAAGAATGGAACGAAAGGAACTCGAAGAGGGAGCCCTTTCGAGTAAAAATCAAAATGAGATGGTGGTATAGTAGTACAACACCCATCAAATTTACCAACTTTTTTTAGTGGTTGCCTCAAGGGGGAGAGCAATCATAATGGAAAAAGCGGTCCTTCGATCTGCTGTGAAGGAAAAACTCAGTTAATCGAATTCGGACCAAGGTGGTACACCCTCTGAGACCTCTCGAAGAACTGGGATCTTGACATTTTTAGAATTCCTGAATTCCAGCCCCATTTCAGTCAAAACTAAGTCAAGGTTAAACAAAAATGACTCTCTAAATAAAAAATATGTCAAAAATCCTTCATTATTAATCTTGATTGCTTAGGAATTCCAGTAGATATAAGGCTAGTGACGTGATCATGCATGATGAATAGGACGAATCTCAACCAGTGGTCGATCAGAGTAACAAGTAGTAGTGATACTGTATTAAAACACCGTCTATTAACCGGATTAAATTGTACAGTCTTATTTTTTACATGAAGTACATATGATACAAGAAAAAACGTCAATGTTACTTGTACAACATCATTTGAAGTTGCACCAGTTAATTGAGCAGTGGAACACATAATTCAATGAGGTTTTACAAAAAAAAGAAGTACGTTCTAAACCATTTCAGCGCGTAGAATAGAATCTTTTTTATGAAGTGACGTCATTGATGAACGTAATTAAATCAGGTAAACAACAACACAACCTCAGACGACATCGTAACATTGGCGAGAACCGTCGTATTAAAATTATTACTGAAGTGAATGAAGAAGAGTATGACGTGTTTAGGCTAATATATTTAAAGCGAATTATGCCCCTGATTTGGGGTGGAGGGGGGAGGGGGGAGTATGGNGTTTGGGGGGGGGGGGGGGGGGGGGATTTGGGTAGGATTGGGGTGGAAGTGGGGTGTATGACGATGGCAATAACGAGGTGTGATGGCTGATGGACGGATGGACGGACGGATGGACGGACGGACGGCCACGTACACATCAGCTAGTCATCACGAGCTGATACTACCTGCTCACTGATCTCAGCCATAGCCGACAAAGTGGTGCTAATCCAGTGTTGCAATGTGCTCTTCTTCTTTCCATCCCCTTTTGTCTGCCCTTCGTGCTGAAAAATCGATATCTCTCTCTTTGCAAACTCCAGAAAAGAAAATGGTCTTCCTAGGAAAAAGTGAAAATAGATAGCTTTTCTTTCCAGGTCTCCAATATGGAAATATAAGTTACAGCTCAGTTACAAAGTAAGTTTGTTCCAAGTCTAAACAGTTAACTCAAAGACCGGCTAGAAGTACTCATAACATTTTATAGTAGTCATTAATCTATCATTTAATTGTTCCATTTCTGCGGGCATAAGGCGAAAAAAAGTTCCTTGTGATTAACTCGCGAAAAGTTTAAAATTAATAATAAAATGAATCGAATAACGAGTCAGCCATGTCAGGAAGATTGTTCGCTTTTGAGATGCGCCATGTATTCGACTTCTATTCAAAATTTCTGCACCATTTGTAAGCTTATTCCTCTAAAACGGTGACTCAAGGAAACTTTAAAGTAGTACCACTTATCCTCAGTACACATTTGACGCAGATCAATAAACCCCTCGAAGAAGAGGAACCCGTTTAGTCTGAGGACCTGATCCCTCCATCATGCATTTGACAGCCTCGAGACCTTTGTTACTTAAGCCACACGAATTGGAGGGCAAAACAAATTATTTTTCGCCACTTTTCAAAAAGTTAGTAATTTTCCTAGTAACACTGATTAGTTAATGGCTCTATTTTATTCCAAAAAGTTGCTTCTTTTTCAATAATAATGATAGTAATAAATAATAATAAAGTGGACTCACCCGGACAAACTCGCTGGGCACGTAGACAAACACATCATCATCGCTCTGAAATCAGTACGGTTAATTTGTACCAATACATTTGCATAAACACTTCAAAATGTTAGTTTACTCTATTAAGTTTACTCTAGTAAGATTGATTATTAGTTATAGGAGTTATGATTATAGTTAAACTTATAGTTATAGATAGTTATAGGAGGTCATGCAGGTTTAGTAGTTATGCACTCACAAAAAAAGAATACCAGTTCATCGTAGCCATCAAAATGGGCTTCTGTACCGTCCCTTGTACACTATTCCGCAATGGATGAATGAACTTCTTAGCCTCAATTAATACCCTGCTGGATGCGCCACGCTTTAGCTTCAATTCAAAAACGGATTTGATCGATGCCAAAAACGTTTCTCCTTCACATGGTACTAACAACTGACCAGGGACCGCATAATTCTACGACAGTAATCAGATCTGTCCCTTTTGTCTCTATATGGCCGACGAGGTGAAGCTCATGGGTGTCTTGGTGCGCGGCAGGGAGAGGATAGGAATCATTAGAACGAGATCTGAGNCTCTTTTTTTGCCGAGCTCTTCCTCTGCGCTTTTCGAATAAGTATTAAATGTATTAATATATGTTCGAAAATAGTTTCGATGGGGCCTCTAAAATAGAAAGTCGGCCCCTGTTGCTCGGTGTCAACCTTGAAGCACAGCTGAGCATTCATACCTTCCTAATTATGTGGACTTAGTTTGCATAATTACGTCAGCCCACTTAGTTTTTCCTGTAATAATACCTGAAAATATCAAATTATGGTAATTCAAAACGTCATTTCCTCATTCAAAAGTTCATTTCACGTCATTCCACGAGCCTGTTTACCCCTACGCTCTTCTCACTAACTGAGGTCAGACTTTATTTCGGTGAAAAGTTCAAATTTACTAGATTGAGAAGTGTTTAGTTCTGTCATAAAGCTTATAAGAGATCTTTTATGCACTGAAACCCAGGCATCGTTAAGTGAAAAAGTGTTTTCAAAATAAATAATTAAATAAATAAATAAATGGCAAAGAAGCGTGCTCAGCAAAAAACCGAACTTTGGACCTCGTGAGCCTGACCGCATGCAGCGCTACCTGCTTCGCGCATTCTTATCAAGAGGTACAAGGAAAATGAATTTATGTCTACTTTTACAACAAAAAAGTAAAGTTTAGAAGGTAGAGGAGGGGAAATGGGATGGCTACGATGAATGAGCGTTCTTTTGTTGTTAGGAGAAAGAAAATTGAATCACCTGAAAGATTTCGGTGTGGGAAAAGCCTCAGAAATCCTATCAGTTATCAGTGACGTACCAGATAAATTCAAGGAATTTATTGTGTCATATCATGAACAATGATGAGACTTGCGATGAATGAATCCGTGAATAAAACTCTGTCAGCGTTTTTCTCTTTGCTCGTTTACAAAATCTCTCGAATTAACCATCTACATAGCGCCGTAGTATAAATTTGATATATTATGTACATGCAAGCATCACAAATTAAATCAGAGAGATAAAGAAGAAAAAAGTGAGAATGACAGAAGCCCAAACATAGTCGTAGAAGGAAAGGAAAAGAAAAAAGAAACCGAAAAATCATCTCTCAAAGAAAGCTGCCGTCACACACTTCGGGACACCCCGTTGGCGCAGCGAGTGTCGATTGAGCACGGCAAAATCAATACCCATATTTTGATATAGGCGCTAGAGGGTGAGCGGAAGTGTAGTCAGCTCAGAAAACAAAAAATAATCGGGGCAGGTTTGAAAAAATGCACGGGGAATACAACTATAAAATAGAGAAATTTGCTGTGTAATTCCTAAATTGAGAAAGTTTTGTACGTTTGTAAAGGGAAATGGAAAAAAAGGGAAAGTTGATAGGATAGAAGAAGGAAAATAGAAAAAAGGCTTTTTAAAAGAGCATCTATTGATTTATACAGAATCTTCTACCTTTACTGGTTTCAACAGCTTTTCTTTTGCTATACACTTTCGCATATCTTTGGCTGTCCATCGGTCTTTTACCCGCGGTGTGAGGGTTCTGAAATGACTGGCATTGTCCTTAATATTCATCCTAACATACCAAGGTCAGGGTAAGCCATGCTGACAAAAGTACTTTTGAAGTGGTACCTATATGAAAGGGCATGAGTGGTTCAGTTACAAACCGAGGACTGGATTTCATCTCTCAGAAATGCCATCAAGTAAAATTCTCGTGACAGTGAGGCACCGTATATGAGTGCTTGCACTTTAGGTTTTTCTTCACTGTGCCTATTTGATATTGTGAAACGGGAATATTCCATGCATACATGAAAGCCAATCGCTTCTCGCCAATAAAAAGTGAACTGCTATAGTTTTCAGCGTCTTCGGCTTCATCCCTTTCCTTACTTTGTACCAAAACATGGCCAAAACGAAGTGTAAGCAAATTATTGTTTCAAAAAACTGAAAGTCGATCAACCAACTTTTTCATAAGTTTCAAAGCTTTTTCACTGAACGGTGTCCATCGTTTAGGTAACGTCGGATTTTTCCGTTTCAACCATTGTTCCCATTCCCAATACGGTTTGCACATGATCGACGCCTTCTGCCATGGAAATCGTCCTTTCATACAGTAATAAAATATTACACCTGAAAACCAACGAGTTATTTGATTATTCTTCATCGTTGACCCAATTTTTCAATTTATTTAAATATCTTCTGAGGGGAAAGATCGTTTTTCGGCAGATTCTCCTGTAGTAGGCATTGGCAATGTGTATTACTACTTCTTCCTAGTGTATTCAAGTCATCCACCGACGGAATGGAAATAGCCAGGGCGGCTACATTGGCGCTGTTACTGGAAGTTCCACTTTATAAGGTTAATTATGCTATTTCCCTATCCTAGGGCGGCTGTTAGGCATTGTACTCATCTGGGAGGATCGAGTGGTTAATCCTTACATTGACCCCTAGAGACTCCTTCGGCTGGAGGTGGAATTCGAGATGTATGACGGAGAAAGAATGATCACTGAGGCAAATCCACTTTAGGTTTTCTTGTTGTTACTCTTTTGGGACTTGGTGATTTTTTATATCCACGATTTCAATATTTGAAGAAACTTGAACTCGCCAAGATAGTAACGTTACGGAGTTTGAAGCGCCTATTCTACTCGGAGCAGGGGTGTGTTGCGATTCGTGCGATTCTGAGTGCGCGCGGCGAGTTGCGCGGCGAAATTCGGTGCGATTTGGACGACTACAGCGTTTACCATTGGGGCCCAAATTCGAAGTAAACTAGGTTAGTAGGATTGTCCGAACCTACTAAAGTACTCTACCTCAAGTTTGTGCCCCAGTAATAGGCGCCGGAGTTGTTTGAATCGTCGCGAATATCGCCGCGCAATTTGCCGCGCGCGCCCAAAATCGCACGAATCGCACGTCCCCCNCCCCCTTGGAGCAGTAGTGTAGCACGTCAAAAGCTAGCTTAGGCTTACTGTAGGAGTCAAGGGCTGCGTGACGCAGTTTCACCGTCAGCATGATCGATATATCGATCTTGCAATATGATACATAGAATGAATCATCAGACAGTTCAAGGTCAATGCTAGGAACTACTCCAATAGTTCGAATGAAAGAAAAGTTCATGATGGATTGAACATTGATGTAATCAATCATTTACTTATCGTAAAGTTAGTAAACACAAAATGAGAACTTCATTCTCCTGGAATCAGGAAATATATCGATTGATCAAAGAACTGAGCCGAAACTTCATCAAAGAAAGCGCCTTTGGGTGCGATAGGCAAGCTATTTTTGAAATTTTCAGCGCTCGACAGACATTTTTCAAAGTGAAGTGCAAGGTTTTTCAATTGTGACCCAACATCTACCACCGGAACCTTTGCAGCAGTCACGTTTTAACCAAAAAACTTATTTGTCACATTAGTCCATCATTTATCAAAGTGTTACTTAACTACTGTACTGTCATTACTTTCTATCTAGTTAAAAGCTGTCAGCGACATCTGTTTACTTGGTAAAGAATCGTGTGTCACGTTCGACGGAACAGCATTAACACGGTCGGTCGGCCGGCCCGCTGCAGGGTCGAGTACCAGCCACTTGAGCGTTGTGATCGCTCCAATTAGCAAAAGCGGACTATTTTAGGTCCCACTCCCTGTTGGAGGATGAATTTGGACCCTCATAAATGTCAAGGACAATGGGAGAACAAATTGAAAACTTTTAAATATCGTAAAAAAACTGCAGAGTAAAGGTTGTTCACTGAGGATCCGCTTTAAGTTATAGCTGGCAGTGATAATTTTTAACGAGTCATTGGCAAAACGTTGGCCTCGGACGGAACTCGAACCCTTTGTGGTTTGCGGGCACAGACCGGGATGTTTGTGAGCATTTTTCCTAAATTTTGTAATGGTCCTAATGTTGCTATTTGTCCCCCCTCACCCAAGTCGGTAGAATGACGATTGTACCGGTCATGTCCACTGACCTCACAGTAATTCTGCCTTTTTCAATGGCTCGCTACTATTTTCAGCCATTTTTTATTTTTGGTATTTATTTTCTGCTATACGCCTTTTCAATCGGAGTTTCCATGGAGGAGCTCGACTTCAAGCGGTACAATTGGACCCCTCCCCAACCACGTTCCCTTGGGTAAAAAAGTTAGCAAGGGATTCGTTGGAAACCCCCAACCCAACGCCCTGGGCACTGACTTAGGCTGCTGTGGTCCAGAATTGTGTAAGGGGCCGTCAATGTAAAATGTAACAAGTTATTGATTTCCCCAGATCGCTCAGATTAGTATAAATCTTCCTGGAATGGCCATAAATTATGGGAGCTTTACTCGACAACAGGAGCAGCAAGTTTTTTTTNTTTTTTTTCGAAACTCTGTTGTGCTAACATATAAAAATGAGTGTAGCGCAATAAAAAAAAGGCGTCACTTGGCAGTTGCCAGGTTCCACGACCAATTCCGTGATATAATACCGCAAACTAATTGTTGCATACAACTGTAACTTTACACTATTGTTACCACCTTTTCTTGAGTTGCAACAGACATGCAAGCTGTATTTTGCGCTTTCGTCAAGAGCATTCTCAGAGGCTCTTCAGAAATAGAAACACTGGTTGCGATAAATTTAAGTTGTGAAAGTTAAAAGTAGAGAAAAGTAAAGATGACAAGTAAAGTGTTGATAAAAATCAAGGAAAGTTTCAAACCGCAAACTTGGTGAGTTTTCCCAAGCGAAAATTGAATAGCGTTGAAGATTCTAAGCCATTTCTCGGGCTTCCCACACATCAGGGCAGTCTTTGCAGTTAAACGTAACTTACATAACCATTACTACTTTCTACTGCCTTACTTACTTCCTACGTTACCTGACATTGACCTCTTGAATCGTCTGTTCTGTTAGCTTGTAACTTTTCCCTCACTCAGAATTTGTAATTGGGCTTATCGACCCATGGGATCGGCGAAACGGTTGCGTACTTTGAGAACAGCATTAGTGATGGTAACACATGTTCATCGTCGATTATACTGATTAATTTCATACGATACTCAACAAATCAACCCCAGCGGTGTTGCAATCGTCGGCTCACAACAATGTTTGGACCCACGCCACCGTGTTTCGCTATCAAACCACCCGATAAAAAGATGTGTTAAACCACGCTTTGATCGATTTCCGACGAAACAGCTGTTCGTGGGAATGGCACTTCGGAAGTGGTGTTTTGTTAACAGAAAGAATGAATTCCATTGAGTATCCTCCTAGCCCCCTGTAACCTATACACCTTGAACATATGAAAGCAACTGAAAAAGTCTACCAGTTTAGGCTTGAAACGAGTTCAAGAGGAAATTCCATAATACAGTAGTTGGAAGCAAAGGAAGCCGTACATAAAGGTAACTTTTACAAGTAAGTACGAGGACAACATTAGGGACAACTATGGTGAGTGCGAAAACGTTAACATCATGAAATAACCAACTTTTGAAAGTCATTTCATGAGAAAGGTCCCTAATTTCTAGCCCGTCGCCTTCCCCTAAGAAAAGGAGGTAAAAATCTGGAGAGGCTCCCTGAGGTTAAAAAAATGCTAAATATGAAGTTAAGGTATTCAGTATGACATTCACGAAAAAGTACTGAAATGTCTCGGGATGGTAAGATTTCGCCGCTCTTGGATGAACGGCTATCAGAGTGGACGAGTTTTCCGGTGCTTTGAAATTTGATCCCCTGCTCGCTAAAACAGCTTCTTAGCGGAGGTGATCGTTTCGAATTTTTTCTCGTGTATATAAAAACGTGGCAAAGTATCAAAAAAAGTAATGGGCCAGATCATTCTTTAGCTCACAGGGCTAGAAATAACCCGCGAACAAAGATGGTACCAATTGTGGGCCTGTTTACTTTGTTTGCGAGGCATCCTTACCAGAGAAGCCATCTAATATGGTCTCTTACAGAAAGGAGCTTCTTTACTACAATCATTCACCAACCTGTTAACTTTACTTACTGCCGTTTGCAAAAGTAATGCTAAAAATATCCTGTGTAGGTTTCTCAGCTTCATAGAAAACTGAAAATTTCGACAGCTGCATGGTGCAGCTCTTGCGCAAACAATCATGTTACGGCTGAGTTGTTACGTCAGTATTGTTTAAACTAACAGAAAGTTACCTGTCAACTAAATAAAAGTTCACGATTCGTTTTGAAAAAAGACTATTTTTTCTATTGATCCTGTATATGAACGTGTTTTATGACTAATAATACAGATAAAAATATTTCACTGCTTTTTGCGAATTCCATACGATTACTAGTAAAGTTTTACTTCCATCCATTGTTTTCAACATGAAGTCACCTACAATTGCTATTTTCCATTCTTTAGACCCTCCGTCAACCACGCCCATTATTAGATTCCCTGTCAACCACGCCCACTCCGACCAATTGTGAAGTGATAGGCGAGGAATGCTGACTGAAACGTAAGGCACAGTCCAGTCAAAGTCCAACAGTTAAGTAAAAGTAATAAGGAAAATACATTGTTATCATTGAATTCTTTCTGACCCTTACATTAGGGACTTATGAAAGATAGGCGCGGCAGGTAAACCGCGCTTGTCAATAAACATTTCCCGCCTCAATTCAAAACAGTGGCAGTAGTGTGGGAGTGTGACGACTTCAAATGATCTTTAGTACTTGCAAAATTGTAAAAGTAATCAAGTAGGACAAGATACTTACCAAGAGCCCAGATATCCGTGCTTTTATTCACAGTTAACATTTCGTTTACAACAGTTTCACACAATTCCGGTGCATGATAGTTGTTCACATACTCCAAATATTTCACAGCTGCGTCAACTTTACGAGTTAAACCAAAGTCAGTGATCTTAGCCTGAAAAGTGATTTATTTATTCCCTGTAGACACTGTCCAAAAAGAACGTTTCTATCATGAAAAATGATCATCTCCTCACATATTTGTACCGTATGGGCATGTAAGGGGGCTGAAGAGTCATAATACAGCTCGAGTTCTCGAGGATCATCTAAGCAATAGAGGGCCCGTCAAATCCAAACGCTCGTGAAAAAGGGTCAACAAAGAAAATTGGATGATCTGTTTATATGGGACATCTAATAGCATGCAGAAACATCATAACAACCAATTCCCTGAGTTGCGGTTGCATGCATATGCCTCAAAACCAACTGAGAAAATTGTGTGGGTCAGGAGGTGCCATCATCCCCTTCACAGTTTAACGCATACGAGTGCGTACCGTGCGAGTGAGTGGCACCTCTCAACAAGAAGTCATATCTAAACAGGGAGATATCAAAGGGTCTCATGCCGTTTTCACCGATTTTCCCACAACTTAATAACAACTTTCTACCGGTTTGGAGAGCTCGAAGTATTACCCAACTGAATAAATTGTCCTCAGAAGGTCGATAGACACCGTGGCTGACACTTTCCATGTCTAGGGGTGCTCCATCAAATTTTTAACAACGTCGTCGAAAAAATCTCATGAAAAAGGGCTGATGTGAAGACATCTCAGCTTCTGACTTATTTTTCTGCCCCTTTGGAAGTTGCGAATTCAGTAACACCTATGAGAAGTTAGGTTCAAGGATGGCAATAATTCTTATTGTATCTCGTACTCGACATCCAGTTACTTCGAAAATGTGTTTTCACACATAAATGACCAAGATTACTGAAGTTCGGATGGGTGTGTACGTGTGTGCGGTTTGAGAATGTCGTGAATTTTCGATGTAAAGTGATGAGTCAGTTCATTAACGTGCAACGCGAAACAACACGATTTTAACGTCACATGCTCGAAGATCTACGCAAAATCACGTGCCATTTGAAATAAACGATGAAAAAAACCAATCAAACACTTTATACTTCGTGCTTGGGCCATAAAATAAACGTTCAGCCTAATCGTTAAGGCTGAAGCAAGCCGAAGGGTGCTGGGGCAAGAGCTTTGACTACCGCACAGCCACATCCTAACATTTGCAATCGGGTCCTTGCAGGCTATTCATTCCCTCGGGTTCGGCCACTTTTGTGAGAGCCTGTCTGGGAAGGAAAAATACCGCCGTGAACTTAGGCCGGCCCCAGAATTTTGTTGCACCAATCAAACTCGTTTTCAGTCATCATTTCAATTTTGAAAGAAAACCAAATGCGTGGCTTATCCAGGAAGAGGTGTTTACCACAAAATTCTTGTTTTTTCACCAACTAGATCTAGCGAAATATTATTTTTTATACATTTCCGTCGGTCTAGTGGATGCTTTGAAATTTTCACCTTATAGAGTTTACTGTACAGAAGTGGTGTAAGCGGGGGACCCACTTAATTGCGCCCAATTCTGAGGACCCTTCCTCGAAATCAATCTTTAATGCTTAATATCTTGCGGTTGACTGTAAGTAAAAGAGCCTGTCGTATGGCCTGATAGAAAAAGTCCGTCCGTTCAAGTGGCATCTTAAGTGATCTGAAAGCATCGTCGTCGATGATCAGACGGGGTAAATGTGAAGAACCGGATCATTTCTCAAGTGTTTAAGAATACAAGATCGAGGTAAGGGATTTCTTTGAATGATGACGTCATTGCAATGGTAAACAAACAAGAAAAAATCATTCAAAATAAACTTACTTTAGAGAAATCATTACTGTCAAATAGCAATATGTTTTCCGCTTTCAAATTACGATGTACCAGATTTTCGCTGTGCATAAATTCGATGGCCGATAGCACAGCTCCAAACACCTTCTTCGTGTTAGCTTCACCAATTCCTAAATTTCCANCATTGCTCAAGCTCGTGTCCATACTAAGTATGCCTATCGATTGGCTGACCGGTCAAAAACAGGCTAATCGATAGAGCAAGACGTTTTTTGTAGTGCCACCACTGGTCGGTCCCCTATAGCTACTGGGAAGGGTCACGTGTTCACTCTTTGAACTTTTCTAACGACACCTGTCCAAGGGGTTATGTGTGACACATCTCATATATTTAATGTGAACTTTATGTAGAACATAACAAAAAGAAAAACCTTGCTGATTAGTTGCCTCGACCGCTTCCCTGAGTGATGCTCGAGGGCAGAATTGTTGAACGAAGAAGAATGCTGACTCGTCTCCTGTCTAAAGTTCATAATTAACTACTTTTAAACGAGTAAATATCCAAGAATTGTTGTTGTTCACTGGTTGAACTTCACTTTGTTATGTTTATTGATTGGCCTAATTGCCGGGTGCATCGGCTTTCAAGAGATCCTGAGAGATAAGGCGTTGAAAATACATAAAAAGAATATAGCCTAGAAATGTTCCGACAAACTTCGCATGGGCTCTTCGCACCTCGCCAGAGGAGTTACAAGTAAAGTAATTCAACTACTAGTTGAACAGTCAAAGTTTTATAAGATTCTGGGAAAAGTGCTTGAAGCCTCAGACTTATGAGCGCTTTTTTGGGAAGTCTGAGAAACGGTGTGATTAGGCCCAAAGCCAAGGTTGGCCCCCAGTTCTGATAACCCTTTGAAAGGTTGAGACAGGGGAGGGGCGAGTAGGATACTACTTCTAGGTAGTAGTGGTGTAAACTCGAGTCACAAAATGCATGAAGTTGAGCAGGTGATTACTCGATGAAATGCTTATTCGACTAAATTGAAACAGTAAACTCAGTAACAACTACAAAAAGCTCACTTATGTCCTGATCAAAAAGAACTCTCGGAATATTCCTCGAAGGATCAACCTTATATTAGCTGGTACGGTACATACCATCCTACTGCACTCTCTAAAGAGTTTTGTATGTAACCTCTGCTTTCCTACTCCTAGTAAATATTATTGTTAGGTAAGTATTTCTACTATGTGGTAAGTGTAATTATTCAGAGCCTGATAGGATATTCTACCAATTGTCTGTGTTTCAGTCGGGCTGGCATCGAGCCTTCGGGTTTTTTTGAAGGGTGCACACCGGGATCGAATAGAATTCAGAAGTCGAGATCGATGTAAATCGTGATAATGAGAAGTAATAAAGAGTAAATGGACGTTTAAAAGCCCTGTCGACGAATAAGAACTATTATATATCTGTGAGAAGGTGGAAGGGTTAGAAGGGAAAATAGATTCGGGAGAAGGTTCTTAGGGACGGAAAGAAAACTGGGTGAACAGAAACCGCAGAAGGTTCCAAGTGTTAAATACTAAAAAAAAGAAAGCCACATCTGGTGTGGTTACCACCTCATGGGTAATAATAAGTATTACTTGCCTGATGCATCCCTTCATAAGTGTCGATTATTTGAGGATGTGGTGATAAAAAGAATGAATAGTTATATTCCCGAATAAAATCGACCTAAAAAAGTATCGTTCATTGGTTACTTCGATGTATTTTGTGCTCTGTGATTTACTGAAGCATCTGTTAAGTGCTTACGTCTTTACTGACTCAAGAAAAATAACACATTTACTTGTACTTCAATACTTGTTCAAAATTACCTGTTTCGTTTGAGGACGAGGGAAAAATTTGATGGCGATTTTCTGTTTAGATTGCTTATGCTCGGCAAGTTTGATGTACCCGAATCGCCCCGTTCCGAGCTAAAGAAAATCGATTCTATTGTCATCATCTTTCTACCAGATAGATTAATTATTGAATAACTAGTAAGTAACCTGTTTATAGACCGTGTATACGTCTTCGATGTTAACTTTTTTGATGGGGTCCATTGTTACTGATCCGCGTTTCACAAATACACTGCTACGTCGTGAATTTACCACGTCGGCGGCGTCAGAAGGTCGAGACGAGACATTCTACAAAAGTTACTCTTACAGCTTTCTAAGTAGTAAAGAACCTTCACTCAAAGATCAGTTCCCGATCAATACTTCGATTTTGTTTGGAATTGAGTGGAATTCCAATCACTGTACGGCTTTTATTTATCGCTAACAACTATCCTATTGACAAATTCCAATCCATTTTGGGTTTAAGCATGAGTTTCGAAATAGTTGTCGGCTGGGAAATTGCGTGATTTCATCAGCATCTTTGGATTTTGTGATGAGCCAGCCGGAATTGTAGTTTTACTCCCACAATGGGCTGGATATAACTAGTAGTGAAGTTACTGGCGGAAGTAATGAACTGAGTAATGGATGCTACACACGCAGGCCCCGAGACAGTGGAAGCGAATGATTCAGACGCAAACAGTAAAACGGAAGGAGTCAGGGAAGAATGGAGAACGACCATGAACTGGATGATCTTTCGGGACCAACAGAAGGAACGAGTCATACCTTTCAAATCAATTTTTGGGGAAACAGTATATGATAGAGAGCTCGAGTGTTAGACTGGAGGATCGGACATGCGGAGGTCGAGACCAGACCGTATTCCTTGTGTTTTATCCGCTGTGTTCGAGATGTAAGCAAACAGGTCTCACACCTACATATTCGCGTCACCGATACCACATTCCAGTCAGTTTTACATCAATATGGTAGATAAGAAGGGGGTTCATGTTTAATTTTCTTGACTGATCCTTTGCAGATCGATTCGGAAGCAGCTTCAGACCGCTATTACTACTAATTTGTTACTGTAATACTAATAACCCTATGCAAAATTTGTGCTGAGGTGATTTAGTGGCACTATCCCACACGCATGCATGATCACGTGTTCAAATCCCGGATCTGGGCCAACCAAGCTTTCCATCCCTTCGGGGTCGGTACCGGACTCGACTGGGAGTACGAAAATACTTACTTTTACAT
>UZAF01016132.1:129968-140102 GCA_900617895.1 Haemonchus placei
TATGGAAGGCTTCAATTTAGAGCCTGTTGAGTCACTTCTACAAGAACAAGAGAGAATTGTAGTCGCCCTCTCGTATTTGATTCTTAGTATCGCTTTTGAACACATGTTTCCATTGACTTCCTCCTCTTCTGTAAAAGCACATTAGACACGTAACCG
This sequence comes from Haemonchus placei, assembly GCA_900617895.1. Taxonomy (NCBI): domain Eukaryota; kingdom Metazoa; phylum Nematoda; class Chromadorea; order Rhabditida; family Trichostrongylidae; genus Haemonchus; species Haemonchus placei. The sequence continues at coordinate 130,125 of UZAF01016132.1, forward strand.
TCAAGTCTTTTTCGTTTGGCACATCGGAACTGCTAGTGCAGCTTCCCAATTGAAAAAGGCTACTGTTCTAGTTTACAAGTTATGTTTCCGTTTACTCGACAATATGAGATCCAATGGTAGATAGCACTGAGTTTTCGGGTTTCAGAAACACTACTTCCTTCGAAGTATTCGCAAGAAGTAACGGAGGAAGAAAGAAAATGAGAAGGAGGGAGCACGGTCTGCGAGTAAATAAACTTTAACTTGAAGACACAGAATGAGGGAGCACGGTCTGCGAGTAAATAAACTTTAACTTGAAGACACAGTTATCGATGAAGATGGTTAACGAAATAGCCCACTGGGACGGATATGTGGCTACCAAGTATCGAAAAGAAGCCTTTGTAGGGCTAATGAGAGCTCAAAGATTGTGTCTACTCTATGCAACACCCTAAAGCGACCGTGTTTCAGAGACCCTGAAAAGGCCGCACAGTGGAGCACATATGTTAATTCATCGCGACAATGGAACAAAATTTTGGGCATATTCGATCTACTGTAGCCGAATTTTCAAGAAATTTGTAGCCAAATTTTCAAGCAATGGCCTCGATTAACAGCTCGTCCAAATAGCCATTCCGTACCTCTCCTCTTAACCTCGTACAGCCCCGTTTTTTGCTTTTTTTGGAGCTTAACGATTCTTGGAGACCGCGCATTTTCGCGATTTTTCGCCATCTCTTCATTGTTTTACACCAGAACTCCTTCAATTTGTTTTACACCAGAACTCCTTCAATTAATTTTTACACATAGACTAGGTCAACTAATTTAACTAAACTAGGTAAGTAAGAAAGAACTGCATATCAAAAATGATGAAGGAATACCTAAGCAGGCAAATGCGCGATACATACTTATTACGCAAAATTGAGTAGGTGGATTACAAGTAGGTTCGAGTAAGTTGAAGCGCTCTCATCTTGTACTCGTTACTCAAGTTTGTTGTGTATTAGTAATGTGAGTATGACTTAATCGATTATTGAAGCAGAAATCTTTTAGATATTCACTGAACCAATCACAACAATGTGCACATTGAATTTATTTGATGACTACGCGTACTGTAAATTCCTATTTAGGAAGCATTCAGGCGTGGAGATCACATGTTAATCTTTTTGAATAAAGTCTTTACAAAGAAATAATAAGCACTTAAGAGTCACGTGTAGGCTTCTCTAAGAAGAGCATTTCCAGTTCAGCGCGCTATTACATAAGTACAGGACTTTTGTAGGGTTGAAAAGCGATAAGGACAGCATTAATAATCATTACTATTCAAGCAGAGTAATGAAAACAGGAGATTATAGACTTCACCAGTCACAAGAAGTGAACCGAATAGTTCGTTTCACCGTTTAATCATGCAAACCAAGCAGTCATGATCTGACAAAAACGAGAATTAAGTACGGCACGTTATTCCTCCAGTAATCGCGGCCATGGGTCCTGGCTCGAATGAGTGCGCGTAATGCAATGCTAACCTTCTACTACCCCACTTCTAACCCATGTCCTTGCCCGAGTTCCCTTTTCGATCCGTCATATAGGTGATGAGTGAAGATTTGTATATACAAATAGGGTCGTGCCGTGAAAGGAAATGTTTTGTTTGTAAAATTGTGCGCTCAGTGCACTTTATTTTACGGTGAATTTTTGTGATGCTGACGTGCCGTACTGAATTGTCGTTTCTATCATGATCTGAACCTCTGCAGTTACTGAGCGGAAAACGCTCTTGGTAGGGGTTGAAAGGGGTCTTCGAATAACTTAACTAGACTAAGGAAACTTCTAAGCATAATCATGAGAAATACCTTGATCAACTCAATGCAGTAGTATTCAGTAGCCTTGGGAAAATAAACGGTTGTGAACCAGCTATTAAAATATGGGCATGATAATTCGATACTAATTCGGCGATGAGGCTGGTAGCCGGCAAAGCCTATGTGCATGATGAAAGCGAGCGTAGTGAAATGAAAGAATTTCCAGCACATAAATAGTAGTGCAAACTTTTCTCCATCAATTATGAACGCCATGGAAAAAAAACCCACTTTACTCCACTCGTCATTTCTAATGAGACATGTCGTACTGATGGTTAGAGAAAGCCTTTGATAGATAGACCATCGAAATTTCAAGTAGAGAAGGTACATAAGTGAAGATAGAAATTTTACGGAAGACAATTGTTTTCCAAGCAGTAACGGATAAAAAACTACCGGGTGTGAGTTCGAACCTCGTCCTTTGCCGACTGGTAACCAACTGGCAACGGTGTGGATAATCAAACCGCTCGTTCCGAGTTCGAATCTCTGGCTTATATCAGATCGTACAATTCAAGCCTGTGCTTTTCAGGATCACTCGATTGGTACTAGAGTAAAAAAGCACTAAGTTGTACTTTGCCAGTTATCGAAAGTTATTGTGTAGACTACACACGCATTCAAACGTCATTGCGATTCTGATGGAAACCGAAATCAAGGCACATCCCAACTATAGGAGTGGCTAACGCCAGTAATACCAAGTTTTATCTTAACAGCAGAGATTCAGAAAAGCTCATTCTCCCAGTACTCAAGGACTGAAGGTCAAGACTCATGTGCGTCATGATGTTCCGAAAGGTCAAGTGGTATTGGGGGTTACAGGTTGCAGGAGTAGTCCCAGTCTAGCAGGAAGGAATGTGTTCGAGTGGCATACTAGAAGGTATTCATCGAATAGGATAGAGCGATTAGTTTTTTCTCAAAGGAAAACCCTATTTCGACTCTATATGATGGTTCTTTGTAGGCCCATTGAATACGTGGGCTAAACTTTTTCCATGAACTCGTTCGATATATTTTTTTTCATGAAAAGCTGTCGCGAAGTTCAATTGGTTTTTTAGGTTTGTTCAATTTAGCCAGACACGTGCCTGTTATAGTCCTGAAATTGCTAGACGTTGTCAACAAGAAGTGGGGAAGCTGTAGGCTTCGAGAGGAATTAAATTGACAACCAAGCCTACGCAAAAGCCTATTTTTATGCTGAACAACTTATATGAAGGGGCTAAAAATGTTTGAGCAAGCGTATTGTGGCTCAAAAAGGGGCGATGCTCATCCCAAAATGCTTTCCGCCCTCCAAAGCTCCGCCAAACTCATGTCATCCTCAGCTCCTCGCCGACAACCGGCTTTTCACTTCGGAACTCGAGGTCAAATAGTCACATGTTTACGCGATGTTCCGTCCCCTCTTACCCACGCATAGGCATGTGGTCCTAATCACCACGGGAACATCCTATTTTAACCCTTCCCTACAATTTTGGCCCTCAATAATACACATATCTAACCAGTACTTCATATCACCAGGTTAGCAGTACTTACTTACTGACTTACTGAAAGATACCACGGTTTTGTGTTGTACAACGTACATATAGGCTTGTATCTATGCCGAGCGACAAAGAAGAGAAGTGGAGCCAGAGTAGGTGGTCTTCATAGTAGGTGGTCCTGGGCCAGGAAAGACGGTTACGAGCTGAGCGCCATCTCTATGGCCAGAAAACTGCGGTTACCTCTGAGGCTTATGAGTGTAGTTCCCTTACATTCTAAAGAATGAAGAGAGCAACTTTTACTTTACTACATAAACTCAAGTTTTTACTTTGATGAACCACGAAAAACCATAAATGGAAGATGCCATTACTTTGAATAATGTGAACGGCAAGATTTGAAAACAATACGGAGCTAAGGGATTCACTAGAATGGAATTCAACAAGGAGACTAGGGGAAGCAAGTTATTGGAATAAAAATGGAAGATATACTAGATTCATAATTGCTCAATCAGTTATAAAATTATATTATTAATTTACTATAAAACAAGTTAAGCAAGAAAAGTTCACACAAATTCCTGGGAAGCAGTAAGTTGAACCTATTCCCTCAAACCCTTCAGTTCACATAGTGGAAGAGATGTGGTAGATCCTTGAACCTTTGAGAGCAAGCAGCTACGTAATTTACGAATTTTGTATGCAGGACAACACATCTGCTAGATGTAAACACGATTTGAAGGTACTACTGAGGGCACAATGTGTGGGTGAACCCTACCCATTTCCCATTGGTGCGCGGTCTCTCGAAAGGAGGAGCCCACCAATAAGAATTGGTGATTCCCTTGAAGATCCCGATCATCGATCATGGCCTATATTACCTTGGAATACTGCAGTAGCTCGAATAAATGAATTCTATGGCCCATCCATAACTGTATAAATAGATGGCCACACAAACATCTGTCCTCCCTGCCTCATGATTAACAAAAATACTTAATTATTTATTTGTTTATTCCATACACTAAGCTTTCTCACAGATTGTTCGCAATGCCATACAGCGTTCAATCACTATCTTCCCTCGCTACAATACTTACTAAAACCCAAGAAATGGATTCTATAATAAAGCCATATAATCAGGTTAAGGCCCAAATTACGTTAGAGGAGATTTCAATTCCAACGATTCAGTGAAAAAGTCAATCATAATGGTTAAGAAAGCCAGGAGAATTGTAACCAGGGTTTTGTTTACTACAGCTTACATATATAGTAAGTAAGGATAGTCAAAAAATATTTTGCAAAAACAGATGGAATGGTCTCTAACTAGATCTCATGGGGCATCAAATGAACATCAGGATGGCCGCGTGCCTGACAGTCAGGCTTCGTTGTCAAAGCTCTGACGCGTGAGTCACTTTGTATGCTTCGATTAGGCAGCATTCATGAGGCTATACTTGTTTGTTACTGGTAATCGCTCATAATAATCGATCATCAGCGACTAGTGATAAGTGTAAATTCAGATCGAGAAAACAAAGGAGTCAAAGATCAGTTGATTTGGGGAGAAAACTGCTGAAACTGGTGAAAAGTTAGAAAAAGGATGAAAAATAACCCAAAAATGATAAGATGTGATAGACTGTTGTTAAATATGATAAAGTGGCTGTAAGCGGAAAAAAGAAAGGTGCTTAGCAATATATAAGGTGTCTTCAAAAATAGGCAGAGTATATAGTAGTTCCCAGTGGCTCAAAGTATCCCGATGTTTGAGTTTTAGTCCATGAAATTGAATGATTTCGGTAGAACGGATCCATTGGACTCAATCTACACGGGTTTGGGATAAAAATAGAACAAGCCGTGAAGGGGGTAACGTGAGAAAGCGAGTTCGTTTGAGCGTCGTTCCTAGAAGAGCTTAAGTGAATTGTTTAGATAACGTTGTCGTCTCACATACATCCCTTCGTACATTCACAGACAAATCTTTGGACTTGAATGAATAAAAGACGTTGTTATAAAGCTCTCTTGGCTGTGGTGTCGGTCTGTTCAAACACGAATAAATGTGTGACGCGAAAACGTTGACGGTACTCGAAACCATTGCGACCGAGGGCCGCCGACCCGATCGGAACATAGGGATCATCCCCCCAGAGACGAGGATAAGATGATGGGATATGATGAGGTAGGTACAGGAGGGATACGTCATTTGGATGAGTATTGAGCCAGTCGAGCAAAATTTAAGGCGAGGTCCTTATTCGGGCATTTCTTCCAAGGGATAAAGATACAACATTCCCGTTAACCGAAACTCCTCCCGACTTTCTCAGCTCTGCCTGCTGCCCCGTGGACGCAAAGAAGTGCGAAATTAGGAGTTTTGCATGGAACGAAGCCAATTTCTCTACATTTCTAGAAAACGGTTATGATATTCCTCTAATTTGAAGAGTTTTTTCCAAGGAAAGGCCTCTATGAAGGTAATTCGGAGACTGCGCCGAGGAAAAGGGTTCATTTGCCAAGGTGAGAGGATGAAAGGTGGATTTAAGGGGAGATATCATGAAAATTCATGGGTCCTGCTTTCCAGACAAGCGCAGAGGAAACGAGAGAAGTTAAGGGGAGTTGAATTGTACTGGCAAGGGCGTTTTCCTGACAATGTTGTCCATGTTTGGCTCCGTTTGCTTATAGGCCCGGCAAGGTGCCATATTACAAGGTAAGGCACTGGAAAGAACGCACCAAGCTTGCATTTGGCGCGGGTTTTCTCCCATTTATGCATGTAGTTTGTAGGAACCGTACTCTGACCTAAAGTCATACTTTTGAGACAGCATTCTTTCGTCATTATATCCCATTCGGGTGACCCTCCTCTGGTTTAGTCCAGTTTAGTTGCAGTAGTGAGACCAACATCCACGAAAACCTTGGTGCATTCACTACAACAGCACCAGTATGACACCTATGACTGTGACGGAGACAGCAGTAGTAAGCCTAATGGCTGTAGGCCATATCGTCCCTTTATCAGTACATCGAAATTCTTCTGATGCCGACTAATCTGGGAAGAACTCCCCTAGTTCATCTGTTTCCCAGTTTGAGCCGACCCCCTCGTGCACACCCCTATTTAGTAGGTAATCCTACGTATCACGACGACCTTAATTGGGTTGTGTACTGGGAAAGATTCCTTCTTGAAAACAGGTTTGCAAGTCTACTGGGATTAGAGCTAAACACAACAATCTGCAAAGCTTTTTGTTTTCAGAGCCGATGTAACCGTCCATACATCGTGAGCATCAACGCTGCTTATTTTACTGGGTGTTAAAAAGTAAACATCTTATTTATTTCATTTGAAATTGACCTTCAGTAGTCCACAAGGCTTTTTATTAAGAAGGACAATGATAATGTATTCAATGAGGGAGGTCTAGAAGCTCAACAGAGTCGTTGAGAATTGGCGACTGAAAAAAAGTCAATACTTTTTGAAGAAACTATGAGACGGTAATGTTCGAGATTACGTGCCCCATTGCTATTTTCTGCTCCATGGCTACCCTTTCTTGCTGGACGAGTTAGAGTTTAGTCTTGCAGACACTCTATATTTGAACGTTTCCATCTGTAGCCGTCATCTCATCTTTTTATCGGGATGATCTCATTTTAGCGGATCTTCTGGTGCATGAAACCAATTTGGATGAGTACCAGATATCTAGTTCCAATGAGTTGCTGCAATCTGAGAGTATCGTCATACTGTACTGTACTATTTATTTATTATTTTTTAAAGGTTATACTATGCAGAATCCACTTTCAAGGTATTCAGGCTCTTGCCGAAACAGCTCCGTTTCCCTCTCTTCGACAAACGTCAGCCGTGGAATGTACATCTAGCAGGGGACTAGGGCTTCAGGGGGAATCAATAAAATATAAAATAAACTGTCGTAATTGAGACTGGGAGGCTTAATTTGGCTTTGCATACGAGTGGATTAAGAGTGATGAAGCTGTGAACCAAAAAGAAATTCTAATTAAAAATGCAGTTTCTTTGAACGCATAGATTTCCTGTTTCATCAAAATTCTCCTAAAATGTGTCATACACTACAATATTTTGTGAAAATATTTTTTTCTGCTTTTCACACAATAGAAAGTGCCCTGTGTGAGTTGGCCCAGACTGAGGGCAGTGTACTCTACTTGGATGGGGAAAAGGAGTAAAAGGAATATCGCAAGGGAAAGCGGACCGGTCGTATGCCCATTGTGCTTAGTGAAACTGAAACGGGAACTTCATTTGGATTGCTACGGTAGTCTTATCTGGAGAAACGATGAGAGGTCGCTAATCTCGAATGAATCTTCGGTTCAGGGCGAAAACAGAAGATTTTGGACGAGTTGTTCAGAAACTAGAAAAGTAATGGCGAGTCCAGATGAAAGAAACAGTGGAGTCCTTGGAATTGGCGTGACCGAGTAGTTAGGACGGTGTTCTCTGGGAGTTCAAAGGGTAGCAGATGAGAAAATGAAGTAGTTATAATAAAATAAAGACTGGAATTGTGGGTAATAGTCAGTCTTCGTTTGCAGTGATGACTTACCGTTCGGGTAGGGGCATAAGAGGGGCCTACGAAAGCATCTGATGGGATTTCTGTCTCAACCCAATGACCACTGGCTTGAAAAGTTGTAGCCACCCGTATACTTTTCAAGAACCGATTGTAACCAGATTAGCCCGTAAGGGTAAAATGTTTCGGGGGTGTCTAAGGTAAAGTTGTTTTGTCCTGAGAGCTGGCAATCTCCCTCTCTCTCTAAGAGGTAATTCAACGTAATTTGCATGTGACCAAGTTGAAAGTTCGTCGTCTTCAACATAATAGACCTCTAAACATGGGACGATAAACAAGAAGACGAGCAAATTATGTAGTCAGCTGAGAGGACACAAATAGGATAAACGTAGAGGTGAAATGGGAAAATCACTTACGCTACTTCCACTCCGATCCGATCTCGGTAGCTTCTCTTTCGTTGTAGGAACACAAAATGAAATGGATTTGGACTTGGGTATACAAGCTCCATTGCCTTCGACGACACCATCGTCGTTGCGTAAGCTGGACGTACTCGGCAGCACCAACGATTCGGCTTCCGACGGTGTACTTCTCATGTTCGGTGCTGAGAAGCCCCAACGAAATCGGTTCTGAAATTTTGATAATTTAAAAAGACAAAAAATCAAATAATCAAAAACTTAAAAAATAACAAAAAAAGATTCTTTGACGTCACGAATTCATAAGGATTAAAAAATGAATCGCAAAGTAATTAGCTTGCTTTATCGGAATAAGGATGACCATCAAGTAAAGGAGGAAGCCCCGGGGAACGCCTGAGGCCTGATTTTCCCAAAGATTATGTTATTTTACAGTCAGGAAGATACTATGGAAGTTAGTAAGGGTTCGTGCCAGTCCCTCCTCCAAAGCAAAATCAAATGGCGAGCCTATAGTACCCCAACAAGCTTGTCGTAAGAGCCTCAGAAAGGATGCAATCGAAGTTTCCGTTGCAGAATGGCCAAGAGGGCTGAAACGCTTTTCATCAGAATTTCCAAGTGGAATGCTCGACAAATGTGAGAAGAGAATAGCTTTGAAATTGCACTTTATAGACTATGAGCAAGCAAACATTCAATTGCAAACATAGAGATATGAGAATTACTCCTAGAACGGAGAATACCAAGAATTCGTAAGGAGTAGTTGCTGTAAGAGATGGAAAAGAAACACTTACTAGTAACTGAGAAACTCAGAGTTGAATGATGTTTGGTTAAGTAAGCCTTGAACATATTGGTCGAGGACTGATTCCTTACCCCCCAGGCCGGCCAAAAAACTCATCACATAAAGTGCCCCCACATTAAACAAATCATATGTTCACGGTTCATGGTTGTTTGGACCCACGTAACCCACCGCCCCCCTCGCAGCAGTTTTCTCGCTGCGCTTCGAGGAAAAGCGGAAGGATTATATTTCCCACCTGGGGAGGAGGAGTGAAGATCGGTGGAAGGAGGCGGACCACATTTACAGCGATATGTAGCATTATCAAGAGCAAGAGCCGCTCCCGTTGAAAACGGGGAATAGATATATGAAAAACTCTCGGGGGCTACGATGACAAAAATATGAGACTATTACTTTGATGCCGCCGGCGGCAAAAGACGAAGACGTCGCTGATAATTATAGCCATGACAGAAATAGGCTCGGCATCTAATTGGAATGACGTCTTCGATGCTGTTGCTGTTTTCAGCAACATCACAATGCTTTATGATTACTTTTAAAAGGAATGTAGTATTGACTCATACAGAGGTTAACAAAAAAGGTTCTTCGAGTACACCTCAGTTTCTTCAAGTTGCTACAAAGTACGCTCACATTACTTATGTAGTCTCGACTATCGCAACGGTGAGAACGGTTTTTCATGATTACTTCAAAGGATTTGTAGAATCGACTAGAGTGTAGTGTGAGAAAATCGTTTTCGTATATACTATGTAGTATTGACTAGAGTAAAGGGTCAAAATACCAAAATGTCTTCCGCATGTGGAGACGCTCGGACGTCACAGACACATAGTCTAGTATGACTCCTTCATAATACTTTTTTGAAGCCTCATTTTGCTTGAAATTCACCCGATTTTGGCGTTTCTTCGCCACTTTCGCTCAACTTCTAAAGTCCATAATTTCATTTACCATCCTTGATACCTGAGGGCGGAGGTGGTGTAGTGGCAAGTGGCGCACTATATCACACGCACGGTCAAGGGTTCGAATCCCGGATCGATGCCCGCCTAGGCCAACCAAGCCTTCCATCCCTCC
>UZAF01016132.1:147056-163154 GCA_900617895.1 Haemonchus placei
CTATCGCATGACCTCAATTTACTGGGAGCAGAGGTCAAAGCACATTTTGGGACACAATTCAGGTCAAAGTACATTTTGGGACAGAATTCCGAAATCGTTCCCGACTTCTAAATTTGAAGTGGAAGATCCGTGAAGTAAAAACTCTTACTGGGTGATTTAGAAATTCTTCTCACTACTATAAGAAAAGTTTGGTTATTTTAGACCATCAACAGAACTTTGAATACAAGACGGACTGCAGGGAGAGGAACATGAACAGAACGTCCAGACTCAAGCTCCGAGGAGGGAGGGAAGGAGCCAGAAACTCAATTTTAGGTGAAGAGCTATCCAAAAACTGGATGAGGACACTTGTTGACACTGATGAAATGGTTAAAGGGCATCCTTTGCTCAAATAGCCATCAGAGTTTCGTACTGCTTTCTACCTGAGGACTAATATCAGACCTAACTTACCTTTACTCTTCTGAACTACCCTATTTCTTGATTTCCTTCACATGAGAAAAAGTACCATCCCTCGGATGAGGGGGGAAGTTACACGAGCAGCAGGTGTCTGGTTATATGCCAGGGTGATCGGATTAGCGAAGGAGGTTACCGTAGTCTGGTGGAATAAGGAGTTCGTCATAGGATCTATAAACGATATCAAAATGTAAAAAAGAGAAGCGATTACAGCGGCATGAAAGCTATATTAAAGTGCCAATAACCCCAAAGGAAGCTTGATAAGCCCAGAGTACACGCCAGCCAGAAAATTGGGCGTGACAGCAGCATTTTGGTGCTCATTGAGGATGAAGAGCGAGACAAGCTGGAAGCAGTGCGTCTCACAAGCTCTCCGCTGGTTTACAAGATTAGTGGACGTGCGCCGAAGTAGAAGTAAAGCTCGAGAATGAGCCTATCTTAAGCTGAAGCTCTAGCGATCCGATAAAACTCGGCGTCGAAGCAGTAACTGAATCCCGATAAAACTCGGCGTCGAAGCAGTAACTGAATCCCGAGGAACGTTTTTGCCCCAGAAGAACCCTTTTCTCTGCTTAATCCCGGAACGAAGACGTTACAAGACGTTCCATACGGGAATTGGCGATATCACTGAAACAGGCTGGGGCGTTTTATTGCAAGAAAGTAGGGATTGCCCAGTAATTCGTCGATAGCCCTCGTTCTAGCTATGCAATTCAACATAATTGCTTGTAGTCTATTTTAGTGGCGACGTTTGTCGAAGGTGACGTTCATCTGTTGAACACACTCTCCTTGAGTGGAGGGGAAGTACATGTTTGCAGGAATCCGCTTCCTCCGATGTGAAACAAACAGGGCCATCTCGAAATTCCACTCCAACAGCTGGTTTGTGTACGATTATCGATCGATTGTGAAAAGGATTTGTATGGATCAGAAGAATAACAGGTGAATGAGTGACCAATGGCCGCTAGGTAATTTTGAAATTTTACAAAAAAAATTTTAAAAAATCTAGATTTTTAAATGAAACAAACAGGGCCAACTCGAAAATTCACTCCACCGGATCGCATGTACGATTATCGATTGAACTAAATCTGTATGAATCGAAGGAACAATCAGTAGAAACTGACCTGAACGATCTACAGCCGCTAAGAAATCCTAAAATTTCACAAAAAATGAGTCCTGATCGTTTCAATTCACCAGATGGACTAGCGAAAAACTGGGACGCTTTGTTCTATCCCCGCTCCCAGCGAAGGCTTGATTGTACTCTCGAATTTTTCGAAGGTAATTGACTTCTACTTGTCTTTAGGTATTCAGGAGCAAGTCTTCAACTGTCCTTCTCATTACAAATTGGAACGAGGAAATGAACCATCGCTGATTCTGCCTTCTACACCACAGTAAATCGGTCCAATCTGGTCGAAAAATAGTGAAATCGGAGGTGCTTCTCAGATTGACCAAGTAACCTTAAGTTGATGCTTACTGAAAGTCTTTCATTCTAGGGGGCGGATTGCTTCACAGTAGACATCAACTCTTTCGTCATGGAATTTTGCCATCGATATTAGATGCAAAGCTATTAAGCCCTCTTGAATAAACTAGCTTTTTCTAGATGGAACGGCGGTTATTCACGTGATGCCTCGCTTCGCCTCTCATATCATCTTGTGCAGCACTGAAGAGTATTGAAGATAATGGGCTGAACTGAGCTCTACCATATTGCTCTTCAACTGGCACTTTTCCAAAGTCAAAGCAGCTGTATACTAAGACCACCCCTAGATTATCATGGTTCTGAGGCGGAGACACAGAGCTCCCAGAAATGCTAATCAAAGTAAATTTATTTGAATTCGAGGCAAGGTTCAAGCTGATCACATGGGCGTTGAAGATTTTCTTGTGAAGGGTATATCGTTATATTATGTCAAGAAGGAAATTCAGCGCTCTTAGCATTGAAGAAAGGAAACAAATTCTCCGGCGGTGCGGTTGCGGTGCGTGTTGGGTGACATCGTGGGGACACATAGCTGGCATTGGCCAGAGCCGTCATGCTTTGCTTACAGTGAGAGAATTGGAGCTTACTGATATGATTGGAATGTAGGTGAAACAGTTCTGTGTCAGAAGAATACGGGTTAAGCAGGATTTTTGCTTAATGATAAGAAAATATGGGTTTGGACCAATTATTCCGGGAGATGGGCGTTAGGAAGGATTTTGGGTAATCGATTTGCCGCGCACCACTCATTCGCCGTTATTACAGCTCTAGCGTTCTTCATACAGCTCAATCGATATGCGATCATTATTTTATGCATGATTCTACTGTTAGTACTTTTGTTCTTGTATTTCTTACCTACTGCTGCACCCTGCAACATCCCTTCGCGCGCGACGTCCCTATCACGGCGACGCGACCATTTCGTTTCTAACGCACCACACCCACTTATTCCAATCTTCCTTGCTTGTCATTCCCATGAGCTTACTGGCTGGAAGGCTTCTTTGAACAAATTATGCAATAAATCCTGAACTTCATAGGTAGGTAAACGTTCACGTTCTGAACGAGAAATATGAAGGGTAATAATCCCAAAGCTGGTCAATGCGTTCCTTTTGCCGCTCAGTCGCTGCTCGTCTCCTGAAGCGCGCTGCACACGCTGCAATTTTGGTGACTCCGCCCACATGCGGAGCGCGATAGCCTATTTTTAGGAACAAATGCATTGCGCTGATCTGATTGTGCCCAGGGGCATCTCTCAGAATAACTTTAGCGCTTTCACTAAAGTTTATTGGTGCCCACTGAGCATTACTTGTATGTTTGTTCTGTACTAAACACAACCCCAACTTGATTTTTATTACACTTACAACATTACCTATACCTTTAGTACATAATGATTATAGCTCACAAGTAGTCACCGCCAACCGCTGAGATAAGCTGAAGGCTCTTGTGTATTCAAAAAACGATCACGTCAACTAGTTTACTTTCTTGGAAACTGACGTTTCAGTAGTTTCTATCTTTGTCAATGTCAGGCAAACGGAGGCGTCCCAGATAAACATAATGGATGCTGTCCCGTTTCCAAACTTATTACGGCAAGCCGTTGACAAATTCCTAAACTCTCAGCACTGTCCGTGGGTGGATGATGTTGTTTGAAGAGCCATTCTGAGCCTATTCATCAGCGTGCAAGGCCAAGATTCCCACCCGAAAGCATCAAGTCGTTATTCATGTTTGTCCGAAAAAGGCTGTTGGCGTGAATGAAGGGGAAAAACTGTTGAACTCTGATGTACTGCTTTCGTGAGAAAACCCCTGATTGGGCCCACTGGGCTCAATTGAGGCTGGGGAGCTCATTTTCAATTAATTATCCATGAAATATTTGAGCTCAAAAGGGTATGATGGATTACTTATAATTTGTTCTGTTTAATGAAAAAAATTTCAGGCCCGTCATCAAGGCCATTCCATTTTTCAGTCACCCGCAGCACCTCCCCACCCTAGCCAACGGAAGAGCTGTCAGGTTGAGCTCCCGGGCCATAGTGGCATGAAGAGAACGAGTTTACTACAAACTCTCCCTCTTGGTAAACAGCAGTTCAAAGCTTCGGCTGGATGCTCTAAGGAATCGTCGTGACACTTGGACAGAGACACTTTGCACCCACCACATTAACCAACGATTTTCTCTTGAATTAGGCACGGGTCCATAAAGCAGAGGAACATTTAGGGCCTTCTCAGCCGTCATATGTTGTTTGGGTTAAATCCCCAGAAAGCGACTGCCTGATGAAAACAGCTTCGGAGGATTACCAGTAAATCAGGGCACGAAGCAACAAAACTTCTACCCAAGCCACCCCTCCACTGCACCCACTGAAAGACTCCATTCTCTGGAAAGTGAAGAAATTCGGACTAGACATTAAAATATTCTGGAAAGGGCAACAGGAAGACGGAAACCGACTGTCTCAGAAAGGAACTACCCGTTTTTTCTGTGAGAATACAAGAAAAGTGCACTTTTGCTGCGCTTGGCGCTCATACTAGTTACTAGTTGATTTGCTACAGACCAGTAAAAAACGAAGCAAATGAACAATCACCACCACAATTCTGTAAATTGTAAAGAAAGGCATATTCTAGAGGTGAAAACTAAAGTAACATCATCAAGTAAAACTAATGCGATTGAAAGAAATTCGTGGATAAATGCTGAGCAGAACGAGTAACCTTCAAACTTTATAACCCTTGAAGTTAGGTCCACAATTAAAAGTGGTACTCATTGTAATCAAAAATGATAAATAATGATACTGAATAGTTATATGACTTTGGACATGGTAGCGTCGAATAAATTACTCTCAGGGGACAAAGCAGATATAAAGTCGCTTGTCAAAGGGGCGAAAAGTATAAACGCAACAAGAGACCTACCTTTGTTCTTCTAACCGTTGGACGTGCGATACCAAACCGTAATCGCTATGGCTTCGGGAACCCTGCAGGGTATGGCAGGGTCGGAGACCGCTTCGTGGACTTTCATCTTTGTGTATCGAACGTCTCCTAAAATTGAGGACCATAAAAAGTAAGTAATCAGCCTCCGGCCATAATAACTAACGGCCTAAAGTGGGGTTGGCTGGCTGGCCGCCTGCCTGAATTACCTCGTGGTCGGATGCAGGTGTAGGGCTGAGTCGACGCTCATACGCTGCTTCGATGTGTTGGGTGAGGTGCGAGCTCATGCACGCATAAATGCTCTGTGTGATGACGTCATCATTCAAGAAGCGGTACTTCTCAGACGGACGAATGAGGCACAACACATAGAGCGGTGGGTGGAGATGGGGAGAAGGGGTTGAGCGTCGTCGGCCGTGCACTGCAGCTAGTCGGGGTGGGGGATGGATTACGTACGTCCGAAGAAAAGGAGACGAGAAGGGAGCTGCTGGGGCGATTGCTGATGACTGCTTGACTGCTGGATGGCTGGCTGGTTGCTGTTAGGAGGAGAGGTTATGAAGAAAATGCGCGGCCCATAGATTGCCTACTTATATCTCTCACTTATAGCCGTCCCAACATTTTGACGTAAACGCAATCTCCAAATGACGTCAATTGGACCCCCCATGAAGGGGAGAAGACCCACGAAAACAATCGAATGAATTAGAAGCATCCGAATTTTCTCCCCGCTAAGGATTACCACAGAACGATTAGTTGGGGGACAGACGTTTTCCCATCAGAGTAATTCCCAGAAGTAGTATAGTAATCGATCAAACTGGTAACATGGCCAAATATGTAACAGCTAGATAGGTATGAAAATGCGGTTACATTTATACATTTACATGAAAAAGTTCAAAAAGAAGTCAATCATTGAAACCCAGAAGTCAGCCAGTCTGATGATTGACAAGAAATCGGACGCAAGAATAACTTTCAATTACCAGTTCTTTGAAATTACTTTTCTTGACGTTTAACGTCACAGAAGTATACTGTAAAGTAAACAGTAACTAAACAAAGAATCTATTTGGTTGTGGATACGTATCGCGCAGTCCTTTTCGATGCCTTCAGTACGGGTTGCGAAGAATCAAAGTCGGAATGTACGGTGTTTAGAAAGTCGGAAATCGGAAGGCGCAACCCAGTTCATTATTTTGTGAGCACAGAGGGCCATGGCTTAACTATGACAATTGTGTCCTACTTGAAAAAAGGTCTTGAATGAAAGAGTTACTGATTGCTACCGGAAGGAGGGGGTTGGGATGGTTATGTGGTCACATAAAGAAGAGATTTTCTCAGTCAGAGATAAAGGAAATGGGAGATCTGGATGTCAGAAACAACTCGTGATGTTACTAAAAAGTAATGGTCGAAGTATAGAGAGTAGTTCCTGATTTCATTTGATGAATAGCAAACCGCAAATAACTCTATAGGATACCAGTAAGCTCGGATCATCAATGAGAAAAAACTACTGTAGATGGCTTTACATCAATCACGGTTAAGCTGTACAGGTGGTGGCGTGGCGCAATGGCAATAGATTCCATTTTGTGCACTCAAAATGCCTAGATCGATTTCTCGTAACAGCCCCCAGTAATCCCTTCAAGCCCTCAGTTAGTTGCAAACGGAATTGTCTTGGACGATAAAAACAATGACGTCAAAATGGAAAAATTCAGCAGAACCTCGTTTACGACCAAAGCACGCTCAAATGCCTTCTCATCCCTGAATGGACGTTTAGGACTCAAGCCGAATGGCCCATTTCGAGAAATACGCCGTTATTTCCCATGCTAAATTTCCTTTTCAAAAATGAAATGACAAGCCTATCTGGGNGGATGAGCCGTGCACCTAGTTCTGGTAGATGGCTCAGTTGAAATTTTATTTTTATTAATGTAATCGACCCTCAGGGTCACCTGCCCACTATTTTACCTCCAACTTTCCGAGCTGATCGCTCTCGAACACCTGGTTGTTACCAAGAAGGAATCTTTTTGAATGCTCTCACTCTAATGCTACCATTTGGAGGAAGAATTTGACCAACTCTGAACTTTGTCATGAATTTTCAGTCATGCACAAACATCGCCTGCGAGGCTGGGCCACGGATCTTCATGGAATCAAAAAGTGAACGGGCTTTGAAGAAGTAGAAGGAGAGGAGGTCAATAGTTGGTGGGTAAAGAAGAAAACCAATTGAACGGAGTAAACATCTAAAAATAGGAGTTAGTTTTGCAGTTTGGAGGCGAAGAGAGTGAAGAAGCTGTGGCGACGTTGTGTGGGAATTGTAGAGTCCAGGGTAAGTACGATCCCATGCACACCATCTCTCACTCAAAAGAAAAACAAAGTGGCACAAGCACGATTAACAGAACAAATTAAATGAGTAATATATTTGAATTACATGAATTGCAAAAATTAAATAAATTTAATAAATCCCATGTCACAAATTTCAATCAAGCTCGCTTTGTAATGAGTGCATCGGCACAGCAGAGAAAAAGGACCACAATGAACCCTATATTTCCAGTAAGATGGCGCTTTATCCACGGGTAAAGCAGGTACTTCACACTCACTAAATAGTCTGGTCCAGCGTTATTATGTAACCTACAAGTTTAGGCCTCCCCTTTCCATGAAGTTATGACTTAAAATTATGGCTCAAAGTTCAGACATGAGTTCTTGACATTTTTAGCTGAATTGTTTACAACATTGGGGTATTATGGAGTGTTTATTACAAGAAACAGATCAACACTTCACAATGATGACAGGAATCAGAAGTGTTGATGAAACGGCAGTTTGTCTATTTTTAGTAGATTACCGCAGAAAAAATCCTACGACTTGATTTTCGGGATCTTTTGAGAGAGAAAGGCATACTGTAGAGAGATTGCCGCCGCCCACGCGTAGCTTCAGGATCGATTATTGGTCAAGGTCTGCAAGAGCCAACCAACACACACTTTCTAAAACTGGCCAATCAGAAGAAGCCCCGCTCTCTGATTGGTCGTCACAGAAAATACGGCATTGGTCAGCTCTTAAGAAGAAGGATTATAAACGTACTGGTTCACTGCAATTAGGTGATTTTTACAAATTATTGTATTGACCAAATAAGCACCCAATTGCCACTACAATTCAGCATTAGAGAGGAAAACGCGTCCCATTGTTGATTCAGTGCCTGTTGCATTGCTTCCAGATTCAGCTATTTTGTTCCTGGAAAATCTTTCAACGACACTGCCAAAATTACTTTCACGTCAACTCAATTAGCGAATTCTATGAAGAAAACGACACACTTCAGGGCGACATTTAGCGTCGAGAAAGTCCTCATTGGAGAAAAGTCAGAAAAACGACAAAAAGGAATGTCAAACTGCAGCAACGGGGCCCTGTATTAGACCCCTAGGTACTGACGCTGAGAGTGCCAGTTCTGATGAAAAAGTTCCCTCAAATGGATTGCTAAAGGAGGGCTCGTTCAGACTGTGCAACGTGCCCTCTAAAACATGGAAATGAATAAAAAATTAAATGAAAAAATTTGCTTCAAAGGAACAAAACGTGCCCAGGGGCCGGTCCTGCGGCTCGAGGAAGACGCAAACGATGCCAAACAGCCCTGTGACATTTCATCCATCTGAGGGATACTAATTGAATGCAGTTGATGATGTCGTGCTCATTTTCCTGATTTCAGTGCTTATGGAGAACCTCATTCTCATGTTACTCCGACTTTTTTTTTGGTTTTCTATAGGCCTTTAGCGACGATGAACTTCGTAAGGACTACTATAGTAAAGTGAGTAATAACAAAGTAAGCTCGGCTAAATTGGATAATACCATGAAGAGTAGACAGTTGGCAACTTGTACGTCATGATCGTCATAACTTCAGAGGAAAAACCAGTAAAATCACGAGGAAGTTATGAAAATCCCATGACTTTTTGCTCTGCATGGTAATTGAATGAAGTGATGCCAAATTTTGTTGACTGCAGTTTGTTGCTGGGCATGATCGTTACCCAGCAGAAATGCGGTCGGTTCTCGATTCAGACGACCGAATACCCTATTTATATCAGTTGGAATTCACTCGAAGACTGAAAATATCTGCTTCGATGCCGATTTTATTCTTGGAAGCTCCAAAGCTTGATCATGTAGGCAGCATCGATGAAGGCGTGGAAAGTGGGGTGTTTAATGAAACAAATAGAAATCGCAAATGAATAAACAACAATAATTACTATTAAATAATATAAATAGTTAGTCACGTCAAGATTTTGGACAGTCAGGTATGTAGGTACAAAGGAAATGGCGCCAGTCGGCTTGTCTGTACCTTCCGAATCATCTGGGAGCTCCAATTTCCTCCCACCTTTCCATCACAACGTCCGCTTCATCCTGACCTTCGTTTTGCTTGACTTATTACTTGCCCCAGGGCTTAACAACGTCTCCCTACAGAACATGGGGTCCCGTACATTTTTGGTCATTCCAGCCAAAATCAAAACAGCGTGCAGGTATGAAATCATGGCTGTATTCAGGACCCCAATAAGCCCATTGACAGTTAATGATGACAAGAATTTTTGCAAATATCAAGCACCATATTTTATGCATGAATTTCAATGGCTATATACATTTATGCTTTTCCTATGATGTCTACTCCAATAACTACGTAGGTGCACGTAATTGCACGTAATTCCATCTCATCAGACATTACGTCACACCACTAGATATTTGAGCGATACATAAACGTACATTCATCCATTTAGTGAGGGAAATCTCCCTCTTTTCACACTTCGAAAAAATTCTTTGAAAAGGCTGTTCGGGTATCGATGGGATCACAGGGAAAGGAGGAGCTCAGGTTACTCAATCTGAGATCACCTTCTGTCAAACTGTTCTCACTAAACTACCGTCGACTGGGCAGGGGGCCAGTGACGCTGACGATCCAGAGGAGTATGCCACCTGTATTACCTGTCGTCTCGCTGATCATCGATTTCCCGGAGTGGGTGCCAGTGACGTCTCTACTCGTCCGTGGAGAGCCAGAGTAATCCAGTGGATCGTCAGAGCTCTCTGAAAAAGTCTAACCATCCCGCTGGGGCCGTCCTTATGTTCGTTTGTCGTTCCAAGAGATCCATTTAGTAACAGCCCTGGTTCAACGGTCCTCACCCATGTCGCACAAGGTGTCCGGCCTACCTGATCTTCTACTTTTGGAGGGGAGGGTCAACTGAATCCGTGTCCTTCATTTCATTGACGACTTCTGTATTTGTGTCGATAAGTAAATTCCGAGCATACTATATAAGCAGACGAGTCTATATAAGGAAAAGAAAATTACTGGAAATAAACAAAAAATCTAAATATGTGAAAGCGAAAACATTTGTTTATTTACTTCCAACACAAATGATTGTCACTGTAGCCTCTTTTGGCTTTTGACAAGGCATTTTCTATGCATAATAAATGGTGTGGAATGATTAAAAATAAATGACAAATGTGCTCCATTGAAGAAAGGAGGTGCTCTAAGTATTCATCATAATTTCGTCTCCATTTCATCACTAACTTTCTCATTTTTGATGTATTCGAAATCACTTGGCCGAAGAGAACCTCTTTTTCAAACTTATCTTCGTCACAAAGTGAACATCAATTATGATGAGTTGCAGGATCTTTCTAGTGATATTGACGGAGTTATCTCTTTTCATAAACTCATGGTCAATTAAAACATGTTCTCAAGAAAGGTTGAATCGCAAGTGAGAGGAAGAAGGAATTGTGCACTACTTGTAATGAATCGATTCGTTGTAGTATCTGAAGTAACCACAATGTTCATGCCGAATCATGGAAGTAACTGAATGGGGTTACAGGACTGTATAGAGATTTATAAAGTTCAAAAACCACTAATCTACCAGGACTCTCTTGATTTCATTAAATAAATTGGTAGTAATATACTGTACTACCCTGCATGCGGTCCTGACAGGATTCATTTCGGTAAAAGAATGTCACCTTTCCACATGTAAGAGGCTGCAGTGGTGTCATGCAAGCAAAACCTAGCAGAAGAAGGAAGTAAGTGAATCGCCGTAGATTTGGCTCACTGTCAAACAAGAAAGCAGTAAAACTGAGATGTAAAGTAAACATCCCGTGGAACGATGTAGAGCGAACTACGTAAGCTTCTAATCTCGATGAACAAATTCCATTTCATAGTGATAGTACAATAGTTCCAAAAAACCAATCTGCCCATGCAAAAGGATAGTGTAGACAGTTGAGAATATTCCAAGAACGCTCAGAAGCAGACTGACAAGAAACAAAGTGAGTTGAAGCAGTTTTCTCAAGACGGGCGTCAACTGAGGAGGGCTCCAGAGTTAGACCCCCTGCTTAGCCTCATGAAAAGGCTCATCCAACAAAAAAAAAACAACTACTAGACCTACTTACTCCATATGACATGTGGGATATATTCATTGAACTAAAGTACGTGGATATCAACGTGTGTGTCATATTAAGCACATGCGAAATCAAATGTCCAACAACTCATTTGGATCGACGTACTTTCTCAGGCAACTTCAGGGAATACGGCTATTAATCGCGGATAGCTACCAGAAATAGCTTATGATTAAATCTTTAAAAATAATGTTCTATCAGGTTGGCACACAATTTCCGGGCTACTTGAGTTAATTTTTTTATGTTTAGAACTATTTACATGTACCTTTCTTATCTTCAGAGTAGCCCCTGGCTTGTGTAAATTCTCGTTACCTCTCCCAAACGACCCTGTTGCCCTCTGATCAAATTTGTGGGTCTCCCTCATGAGGAGAAACGGAATTTTTAATCGGCAGAATTGGCGATTCACTGTTTTTTGTGGAGTGTGCAATGGCTCGTAATCTGTTTAATTTTCCAAACAGGCTCAATTTCAAATAATTTCAAGGGGTATTTTATAAAAATATGAGCTCAAACAGCTTATTGCGAAATTGACATTAGATCCAAGACAAGTCGCGGCTTCGTGAGCTGGATGACCTTTACGGAGTTGAGGACAGTTCATCAAGCAAGTGACGAAACCCCGTCGATGTTCAAACGAATAACAGCAATTAATGTAAATAGGTCCGAAAATTATTGGCCCACCTAATATTTTGAAGTCATATATGGAATATTCTCTATCTCAACTTACTTCTTAAATCGAGGAGTTGCTGGTTTTGAGGTGTCAGTGGAAGCAATGGTGGTAATTGGTATAACTGATGTTTTGGGCCCAGGTTTTTCGTCAATGCTTTTCATTTGCCCTCTTCTGTATGCAGACCTGTGAAGGTTTGAGAATCTACTTTCGGATAAAACGTATACTAGTAAACCTAACTAGTTAGTAAAAAAAGGTTAAGTTACCTGAGGGATGGTGCCAGTCGTCGTCCCTCTTGATTGGTCAGCGCAACAATGCGATGGCGAGAAGCCCGCATATGGACCCCGGCTACCCGTCTCATCCTGCAAACTTGCAAAATTTAATTTTTATTATTACGAACGAGTTTCTTATGACATCAATGATGAAAGTTCTTCATTTTACTGGTTTTTCATTTTATTTCATTTCATTTCATTTTACAATATATCCCTTTAATTCAATCGTTTAGTAAGTTTAACCACCCTCTAAGCTGACGAAACTACTACTAACAATAAGTCCTTTACCATAGAAGAATCTCAAACTCGGACAACTTTTGACTTCAGACTTGATCCCTGAATCACGCTTTCAGGCTGCTCCTACAATGAAACCACTTTCATGAAAAAACGGCAGAAGCCACAAGTTAGAAAGCCCAACCACGATTTTTGTAGGAGCCCCTTAACAAAAGTATGAAAGCACATCTACTCAGGTGAACTGTACGTGGGTGCGTGCCCTCATCTTCAGTTTCTCTCGGTAAAGCTTTGTTTTCGTTTTGCTGCATTACTACTGTCTTCAATTGAAAGTATTCCTGGTTTGTTTCCCACTTTGGGATATCTGTTTTAGGGGCAACTATCCCAGCTTCTAATATCCTGTGCTAGCGGATATGGCCCACTAGCAAACGCTTCAGGCTCGCCAATTGAAACCCGTGAATTTCTCCTGTCCGAGGTACAGAAATAGGTACCAAACTTGTCTGGCAGAGTGAAAGTACTGATTTGCATATTGGGTGACCGCCGCAAGTGTATATGCCACATACGCTTCAAAATACAGTTACGATTCTGGATGGAAGTGGAATGTGTGGCGCATCCAGAAAGCGGAACTGATCACTCACAAAAGGCTATCTTTAACCTTCAATTGTTAGTGTTTTCTCGTTTTCAACATCAATTGTCTGTTCTGTAATGAGAATATAAGGTAGGATTGTTTCAGGATTCTAATGGTTTTCCAAAAATTTCGGAAATTAACTGCTAAGGGCACCAGGATTGGCTTTCAATGAAAAATGGATGTAGGCAGGCAAGTGATTAGTCAGCAATGAAGAAAAAACAAGAGAACCGTCGAACAATCTGGCACTCAGTACCATGGTTATTTTGTTTGATTTTAGAGGTTTTAGGGATTTGAAGGTAGCATCTACTGGCAATTCAGTGTGCTAAAGATAAACGCAATGGAGAGGTCCTATGAGAGAGCGCAGACAATGTGAGAAATACCTGAAGTGGCCGAAAATCGATACAGGTAATGGTCTACTGTTTGCCACTTATTTAACGACAGAATTCATGGTAATCCTGGGGTATCTACTTTAGACGAATAATGGAAGTGATAGTCCAGAATAGTGCAGTAAGTGGGGAAGAATTGGCGTGCTCAGAGAAAAACTAAGCTTTAAGAAAGGTAGTAAAATTAAGAGCCAAACGAGAATGTGACGGCAAAGATTGCGTGGAAGAGCTATTCGGACGAGTTGTCCCGATGTGTGTGCCACTGCGTACAGTTGGATTGGATACAGTAAGTTGACTGCGTGCAAGAGATGTGCGCCCCGGTGCGAGTGGTGCATTCTCTACAACGCCATGAGAACTCGTCCGCCTTAGGGTTACGTCTACTAAGCCGGCTCTAGGGTCCTTACTACGTTCAATCAAGGCCACTTTTCAACCCAGCAGCGTCCTTTGTACTACCCTTGGGGGTCATAGGTTCGTTCTAAGGGGAAATCGCGATTTCGGTGACTACTGGTAAACTGCATATATTGAGTTACTACTGAAAACCGACGAAAGGCTGGCCGATTAGCTTGAGTATACCTTTAGTTCCGTCTGGGACCCAACATTTTGATCACGTTTTTCACTCTAACGATAACATCAGCATGTAAATAGTAGATTTTCAAAAAACATCGCTAACAGCAAAAATTCAAATGTGAGCGTTCGAACATTTCAAATAAACTACGGAGAACTTTGATTTCACTGCCTATCAACGTTGTCAGACGTCAAACGCCGTAGCGTTTGCATAGCACCGAGACCGGCGACACCTCAGCTCCCAAAACCTTCTGTCACCAACCGCTATCTCCATTACTGCATGTATCAAACGTAAAGGGAAAGTATGAACAGGGACCATCAATAGTGGATTTCGTGCCCTCTGAAAACGGTGATAGGTGGGTTCGCTGTCGTACTCATCAGCCACTGGTCGAATTTCCGGTCGAAAACGCTTGGGTTCATCTGAAATCTATGATCTTATGGGTAGGTTGGTTGGAAATGTGCTCTCTGGAGTTGAAGGGACGATTCTTTTCTGCTTGTTTCCTCCTAGAAACCATTGTCAAGGTCAAGTGAGCTAACCAAATTCGCCATGGCCCGGAAATAAAATAAATTATGAAAGAAGAATAAATTTTTTTTGTGAGTAGGGTGCAGGCCGTGTACATAGTGATATTTATAAATAGAATAATAAAAGAATAGTAAATAAATAGAATAATAAATAAGTAAAAATAAGAAAAAGTGAATACGAATAATAAATAAATATTTCTAAATAGCTAGACGTAATAAAAATCGAATGAGAGAATAAGGTTTTTGATTCGAGGACATGAAATTTTTAGTAACTTGAGGCCCAGAATGCGATAACCTCTCGAATCTTTCGTCTTATGACACCTTTACTCCAGACGCTTACTCGAATTTCACGGCCTAACACCTTCAGCTTGAGCGCCCAAGCATTAAAACGACCACTACGATCAACGGAAGCCGTTTCCGAAATAAACACTTCCAGGAATGCCAAAGGTCACGCCTAAAAATGACCTAAATAAAAGCCAAATTGGAGGCCAACTGGTCAGTCCGGCTTCTGATGATGAAAACTCTTGAAAATTCATTAGAAGAAAGTTACTTTAGAACTGTAAAAGAGTCGCTCTTCAGAGAAAGTGTGAAAAGTACGAGAAGAAGATTGAACAAACGCCTCTGATCAGAACGAACCATAAGCACGAGCACTCTTTTCTTATGGTCTTTGAAATTGAAGTAGGAAACCCTGGAGTACGGCATTTAGTAAAAATAACGAGTAAAAAAATAACGAATGATCGTTAAGCAAGCTTTTCGACATAGGAGCCACGGTTATAAACGAAAAAAAAATCTATTAGATCCTAGAACTAAGACTATCAATTGAATAATTATCAATTATTAACTATCAATTAATTAAAAATGGCTGATTCGTGTAACGATAGCTAAAATATTCAGGCAATGAGTCTAAGCTTCTTTTGAACATGCCAACTTACATTCTTCCAAAAGCTTCCTACTTACTTCCATTTCAGCAGCACCATTTACCTACAACTTCCTGTTTGCTTTTGCCCCTTAGAGGTCGAGCAATTAAAATGCCAAACGTAGGAAACAGACTTCAGCCTACATGAAAACGGCAATCTCCTAAAATTGGGCCTGAACACCGATGCCAGCCCAATTCCCTCTCGAGTCATTCGCTTGCTCGTTGAAGAGCTATAAAGGACATTCCAAAATGTTATTAAATTACCTTTTATTGTACAGCCCTATGTTTGAAAAAAACAAAAGTAGCACATAAATTAGAGCAACAATCCAAAAGCTTTCCCTCAGAACTTTAGCAATTTCATTACCCCGGTGTCACGGCACTCGGGCACGATTTGCAGTTCCAGGGAAATTAGGAAAGGGAAGTTGGCACGAACCTGAAAAAGTCGACTCCAAACGGACCCGACCTCGATCGAGGCAAAGTGATGTTCAGCGAATTTTCCTCGTGGCTTCTATAACTCGTAGAATCTGAGTTCGATGTCGGACTGCTATTGAGCACTCGCTCGAAGTAACCGAGAGACGGGCATTAGGAACGATTTTGGGTAATCGATTCGCCGCACGCGGCTGTCGCGGACCACTCACTCGCCGTTATTACAGCT
The DNA here is from genome assembly GCA_900617895.1 of Haemonchus placei. NCBI lineage: Eukaryota > Metazoa > Nematoda > Chromadorea > Rhabditida > Trichostrongylidae > Haemonchus > Haemonchus placei. The sequence goes on from UZAF01016132.1 coordinate 163,065, forward strand.
CCTGCGTTCTTCATACAACTCAATCGATATGCGATCATTATTTTATGCATAATTCTACTATTAGTACTTTTGTTCTTATATTTCTTATCT
>UZAF01016133.1:2776-40459 GCA_900617895.1 Haemonchus placei
TGTTATTCTTTTTGCTGCCGCGATACCCTATTTTATTTACTACCCCAAGAGACTGAAAAAGACGAGCTATTCTTGCTGTTACTTTTGTTTTTTTGTTCACTTATGCTTTGAATTATGAGTGAATGAATTTTCGCTTACTGTACCCAGCTGTTTGCACCAGGACCCACATGAACGCAATGACCCACATTGTATAGCTCGTCCAAACGCCCCACTATTCTGTATTCTTCTGGTCTATTTCTCGTTCGGCCCCCTTTTAACGATTTTTCAAAGCCTTTTGCACTTTGGAAACACCTATTCACGCAGTTCCTTCGCCTTCGTCGCACTATTTTCCATCATATCTTCCATTTTTCGTCATAATCTGGATTACCCAAAATACCGTGCCGTGCCGTGCCGTGCCATAGAGATCATACAGACCATACAGCCACATTATACTTTAAGATCAAACATAAGGAGCCTAGTTAACAAAGAAAAACAATTTCATGAGTTCATCCACGTGATCGATCCCCGAGAGTTGACTAACCAAAACACCGAGCTGTGAATGAAATAATAACCTCACAAACTCTATAACTCTTTGCTCGCACGGAACACCACTTATTTATGGATAAGGTTAGGTCAAACAAAAAAGTAAACGTGTGGCGAACTACAAAACTGGGAATCAATCATCACTGTTCATCGGAAAAATAACTGAAACGTACTCTTTGCTTACATGTTCAATTTTCAGCGATTCTTCGGGATACAACCTGAATGCGCCCTTAAATCTGAGAGACCAGAGTTAAGGATATAGTGAAGAAGGAAGCAACAGTTTACAATGAGGGCTGATTTGTGATAATGTGTGATCTCTCGCGTTTGTTATATGGTCCGTATATAAGGTAGTGATGAGCAGGAACCTAACGTGCTTTCCTAATGCAATCACTCCAGGAGGCGGCGTTCATTTAGATAAGGGTCAGTGACAGCATGGTGTCCTGTAGCAAGAATTACACTCTGAGCGGTGTATGGTGCATCGGCCCGGGAGGTGAAGGACATTGACAGCGACACTCTCAACAAAATAGGGAATGCTTACGAACACGATGGGACGAGTGGCCGCTCTCCCATTTAACGTGCACCGGAAAATATTACCTTCAGAGGGTGAGGTCGATGAGAACACTCCTTATAGGGAACTGCAGCTGATAAAGCTAAAGAAAAGCATCTATGTTGTTTGCACCAGTGCCGAAACCGCTGCTAATGGTTACCCGACTGTAGCTGACACACTTGAGCGAGAAAACACTCAAGGTAACACGAGCGTGGATAAATTTCGCCAAATGCATCACTAGCACAAGACCTCATCCCACGCGCTCAGATCTGCTGGGAAAGTCGAGGTGGGTATATTTTTTCATTTCGTCACTCGCTGAGCGACTCAACGACATATCAAGCCGATGAAAATAAACTGATGAGATATACAGTGAAATTACGGGGGCCCAGTTGGAGCTTCTGATGCAGAAATAGATTACTAATTTCGCTTTATTCGCTATTAGTTAAATGCAATAGCAGTTTTTTGTAATATGCAGAATCACTGCAGTCAGGCACCCAAAACCTTCTAGAAGGGGAAGGCTAATTCAATGCCCCTTACAACCATTTGCATGCAATAGACCGGAGGGCATAGTGAAATTTCCGTGATTTTAATACCGGCCTTACAGCTGTCAAACGACCATCGAAGCGAAACCAATCGAAGACAAAATGGGTAGCAGTAGACTACTGTATCCAAAGATTGGACTATTCAAATAAATCGCTTGCTAGTGGATCATGCTTTTGGGTAGCCCATGAAAAGGAAAGCAACTGAGCAGGATTCAACGAAGTTCTCTATGTGGCAGATTGGCAAGCAGGAGCCTCATTGCCATACCTGTTGTGCCGACAGCGTACGGGTTAGAAAACGCAGAAGATTGCTAACTCACTTGAGCGGGGACACGCACACCTCCATCGTTTTCTCTGACAAGAAAAAAACAATCCTCGAACGAAGCAATCCTCGAACCACGTCGTTTTTGATAGGAACATCGATGGTGCAATCTCTCGCCAAAAAGTTGTGTTGTAAGAGCAGTTAAATGGTGTTTATTGAGGGAGACATGGCCAATGGTAATATGCCGTTGGTTTAGTCGGTACCTGCGTGAAAATTGAAAGAGTAATGTGCTCAGAGAGCATTCTGACGACAGACATGCTGAAGCACTGATCCGAATCCGCTCACCAGGACAGTCCAGAAGAACGGTACTCCAGCCCACAGAGCTAAACTCGGTCAAGAGTGGTTCCGACGCGAACTGCCCGACTTCACGAGCATGGGGGAGTGGCCATCCTGCTTTCCAGGTCTTAAGCTACTTGGCTCTTGGCTCTCTTATAATCTCTGATCGGAAAAGGGTCTGTCAAGTTTGTATTTCTGTTCGAAGTCCGTGGAGGCTAGATCTAATTGAGATTAAATGGTGGACAGGTACGTGCAACACGTGAGGTGTTCGTGAACAGACCCTGGAACACTATTCCTGCTGATGAGGGATATTTCGAAGAATTATTGTAGCTTATTGTTGTGCATAAGGGAAGCAAATGCGTAAACAAATGCCGATGTCATCCTCAAATTCGAAGCTTGAAGTGCATTGCAACGAATAGGCGCCCATAATTTTGGGAAACCATCTGATACTAGGTTCAGCTAAACGAATGCGAAGGGACCAAGGGAACGATGTGTGGGATCATCTGTACGTATACGACCAGGCCGATTTTGAGAACGCTTCGCCCCTCGCGACACATAAAAGCATAGAAACAGCAAGTAGAAATTTAAGTTGAGCCATAGGAATGGTGGAAGAGATTAAGCGAAATTTGCTAACCCTTCATTATGCTTTACCAACGCGTTGACTCTGGCATAGGAACTATCTAGCATTGATTGATTTTCTCGCAGTGGTACAAGAAGCGTTTTTATTTGATCATGAGCTTTTTAAATCCCTCAAATTCTATCATAACGAGGAGAAGAATCGTAATTACGAGATTGCTCCTGCGCTAGATCACAGCCACTCGAAGAAATGCGTTGAGCTGACCACCTGTCAACCGGCCCAGAGCACAAGGCAGAGAATACTGACAAGAGAACAGGCCAATGCCTCCGCAAACGAGGAGGTCGTTTCCGAACACGCATGGGAACGACCTCTTGCTAGAGAATTCTGTTTGCCCCCGGTAAACGTGCTTAACTCTTTTATAGCTCGGACACCCTAGAATTTTATCCGAACGTAACAGCAGCTTTCACCCGTCCTTTTGTCCTGTAGAGAGGATCTAATGAAACGATCGGAAGTGGCTTCAACCAGGAGTTGCTCAAATATTGGGGTTTCGCCACGGCTTGCTCGAAAGTTACTGGGTTATCGAGCGCTACTTGCATATTATAGTAGCGAAAATCAGATCCGAGCCTTCTATCTTCCGACTTGCCGGGTCCATCTGAAGGACCCGCACCAACAGTAAAGTCTATCGTCAAAAGTAGATGATAACTCGTCTGTTTGCTGGTAACAGAAGGAACAGAGCGCTGGCCATCCGGTAGCTCTTCAATTTGTCCCCAGCCACGCCCCGTGATTAATTAGGCTTCCTGTGAATTGTAAGTTGTGGATCTCAATCCCACAACATCCTCCAGGCACCTAAGCCATTAAGAGAATTGTGAAGAAACTTCCCCAGGCCAGAATGGAATTATTCGTGGAAGTCGGCCCATCTCAGTTCACTGACCATAGTTAGTACACCAGTGCTTTCGAACGCAGCATCGCGTAGAACCTTTCCAACGACTTTCTTACCGGGTTGGCACATACTGGCATTTCAGAGTCTGTCTTTGGTGTCACGGCCGCTGCAGCTCTAGATTTGGTAGAGTGAGGAGGGGTGATGGAAGTTCTCATAATTCAGTTCCTAACCTCTGAGAGAACAGAGCTTGGGTGATAGATGTAAAGTTGTGAATGCTAAAAAGGCAAGTATTTCTTGAATATATACAGGTGGGCGGGGCCAGCCAATGGGTTCCAATGCATTACCCGATAAGAGTCATTTTAGTCGTTTCTCACGGTTAATGGGAGTTTCTCGTCTTCTTTTCCTTCTACAATATGATTTATGCCGTTGATAAGGATGAAGAAGCCTGGGAAGGATTCAAGGAATCAAAATTCAAAGAAAATAATTTTCAAATGACCATATCACGGGCACGATCTTTGATGATGCTGTGAACCCCACGCTATAAAAACAAAAAACGGCATGTGATGAGGAAGCATGTTGAAGAGCATGAGAGGTTTTCGATCGACCAGATAGCCAATTGATCGTGGGAAATCACGATGCAAGAATGGCGTCGTGTATTATAATCACACAGAGATTATTGTCAAACTGAGAACGTCTCTAATTGTAAGAGCTGACATGACATCTCCGCGTAATATCTTACTACGAGTTGTGAAAGTGTTTGACCAACAGAATAACACAGTGATACCTAATCTATGTAACTTTGGTCATAAGAGCATGTAGCTCCTAACTTCAGTGTTGCTTGAATTATATTACAATAACTACACCAGTACCTATTTTTCTTTGAGTGTCTTCATAGAGGCCATGCGTCGACGGCGAGGGGTAAAAGAACTGTCGCGTAGGCGCGCTGTGTACATCCCTCCAGCACCACTCGCAATGCATTGATCGAGACGGCATCTTAGCTTCGAAGTTCCTCTTAAAATTATCTACTCCTCCCACTCCTGAACGACATTTCCCAAAAATGAGTGACAACTAATTTCTTTCTTGTTCGATGTCTGTGAAAAATTGGTTTCTTTACCTACCTTTTCATCAGAACCAGTACTGTACAGTGGAATCCCTTTGTTTGTTCTCCACATTGCCCACTTAATCAGCTTGGCCGTTTGCGCGTCATGCTGAAACATCTCAAATACATCTCCCTTTTTGATGATTACGGATCACCACTCATGGTTGCATTCATAGTACCAACACCAACACTTGCGCCGCCGTTGGCCGTCTATCAGTATCCTATAGGTCAATGACTCAAGCTGTCCTATAGGTCAATGACTTGAACATCTTTTTAGCATTTTACATTAACAAAACGCTCATAAAGCGGAACGTCCTGCCTTGTTCAACATTTATGATTATCGATAGCGTAGCATGAAATTTATTGTTATTAAAACACTGCCAGCTGGCAATGAATTGAAACAAAAAGCATTTCGAGCCTTCCAGAGTAGAGCATTGGGCGTCGAACGCTGAGCGTTGCCTGCGGCTGCTGTTATTTACACCCAACCCGTGTGGTCGATCGATACCGCAGGGTCGGATGTAAATCATTTCTTTCTTGAGTATTCTTTTTCCTTTTTTTTCCTTTTATAATGGGGTTGACATGTCTCTTCCCTGACTTCTATAGTATAACGTGACGAACGTATAAGAGCTCCACGCAGCACTATCTAGGAAGTAACGCTCTCAAACGCAAGCAGAGGACGCTAACGCTGCTACGACGCTCTACTGCCCAACGCTGTACACTGAAAGCGCTCCTTGATATGAGGCGAAGATGTGCTCAACGCAATCTGCGAAGCAACAATCAATGTAAAACCTGTAATCCCTACTATATATAATCCACAAGTTTGGTGCGTCTATTTGTTTGTTTGTTGGGTTGTTTGTATGTATGTATGTAAGTATGTATGTATGTACGTATGTATGTATGTATGTATGTATGTATGTATGTATGTATGTATGTATGTATGTATGTCGCATTGGTCACTTAGTTTGGTTTTACCACAGAAACACCTTTGGAACACTGGTCAAGTTTGGGATGGGTGGAGCCTGGGAAGAGATTAACAGAGCACATATGAGCTTTGCGGAGCTCCGCCCACGGGGGGCGGGGCAAGTGCCGAAATGGGCTGTGCCAACAATTAAATATTTTATTTTTGCTTCGAAAAAGTCCAGAAACCAGGGAAAATGTTCAAGGGTGAGGATTCGATCAACAAACCAGACGGATCGGCACTAAAGTGAGCGGGGCTTACATCAAAATTATTCAGTCTCTTCAGATGCGTTTTAGAACGTGGGAAAAAGGCGTCTGGAGGTAATAAAAGTAATAGTTCAAATCTGAAGTGGGTGGGATTTGCAAAGAGAGGGGCGGGGCTGAGATCAAAAATTTACACATCTGTCCTTCACACTAACCCTGAGTTGTACACTAGGGGATACCCCTAAACTCTTTCAAAAATTAGGCTAAAAATTTTCTAAAAGTTAGTATCCATGGTTCCACACACAATAGCCCCTTCTACACAAGAGCAAATGTACCATTAACTTCAGACCTCTCAGACCCGACTAAGTTCCTAAAGCTATCCAAAGGGGCTGTCCTTTCAAAGTTAGTGTTCATGGCCACACACAGCCCAAACTTCATAGAGTTTCTTCGACTTCATGGACTGCAGACGTATTTGATTTGGATACATCGGAGTACTCTTCATAGCAACACACAGCCCCATTCCACATCCCCAAAAAAATGATGGCCGCCACAGAAGTGTCAGGGAAGAGGCTCGGTTGATAAAGGTCTATAGTGAAAACCAGAAGCTCATGTGGCTCCGTCCTTTATGGATAGAGCCCCCAGCGCACGCTATAGCGTGCGTAGCCGCCTGGTTAGTTAATATACGGGAAAGAGCGAGTCGAAGCACATATGTTTAGGGCCTATAATTGATGTTGTAGTGCAAAAGCAAGAAACTGGGTGTTATCGATTGGTGGTCGATGCATTCGCGGGCGCCTGTACTATGAATGCTGGCGGTGGCTCCCACTTTTACATTCTCCTCGAGATGTGGCGCACTGTCATATGTCACTTGGTCCACACACAACATTTCTAATCCAATCGAGGCCGCTTCTGTTGTATAAGCCCGACTGGATACCTTGTTTAAAGGCAGTCCTTCATTTTTCCAGGCCTGGACAGCCGCTGTACTGAAAACACACAACACACACAAACATACAAAAGCATGTCTGCGTAACTATAACCGCCTCTTGATGCAGGATACAATCCGCCTTTTCGACTATTACCTATACACCATTTTGGGTGAAAATGTACTTGGGGGGGGGGGGGGGGGGGCNGGGGGGGGGGGGGGGGGGGGGGGCAGCGCCCTTTTGAATCACTGACGGCTGGAGTGCAGAGAAGGAAGAGTATCTGAGCCTGTAATGGTGTTTAGGAACGTTTCAAAGCTTTTTTATGTTATAGCTGTGTATTTTTCACCTAGCTTTAGGAAGGGAAGGAGCTCCGGGATGGGTGAGCCAATTGGACGTTCAATTTCTAAGTAGTCTCAGCTTTTTGCATGAGATAACCATCTCATCCACCCCGGCGCCCCTCCTCTTCTTAAAGTTCAAACAATATTCTTATGGCCAATAAGCGCGCTGGCCCCATTGGCCGCTTCCAGACTTCGACGACCGTCCGTTCGTTCGTTCGTCCGATGCGTGCGTGCTGCGATGGCGGTCGCTAGTGTAGTGTTGACAGCGCTGGAACGTGATCTAGTGTTGTCAACAACGGTCAGGCGCCGCCGTCGCAGCACGCCCGCGTCGGACGGACGGACAGACGGTCATATGAGTCGTTGAGGTCTGAAAGCAGCCTTTGGATTTTTTTTTCTTCATGATCTTGACATTTCCTTTGTTCACGCTCCTTCGATTTATATACATCATCATTACCCATACTTCAAACTCTTCTTGGAAACTCCATGTTCAAGCTGTCTCTCTCCCACCAATGCCTTGAAAACTAGCTGACCCTCTCAAATTACGGTCTGGATGAGATCTGCCAAGAGGTTATACATACATACCACTACATTTTTGAAGGAATTGGAACGAGAGCACTAACTGCGGATTGATCTACCTTGCTTTTGTTGTTATTTCCGACTTCATATGTGGTGCGTCACGCTCATGATTTTATGTTGTAGAAATGGCTTGTTGCAGAGAGGTTGTTCCATTTTAATCAGTCTACAGTATGAAGAATACTGTAGCTGGCTTTATCAATGTTCTATCTTAACTCTGCCTCATGGAGGGTTGTAAGTGAGAGAGAGAAGTCAGGCCCTCTTTGGATACGCTAACGCGATAAGTTCCAACTTTCGCTTACATTACAAAAGTCATTCAACTAAAGAACTTAGCTGTCCAAGAGCGAAATACGGTAAGGTGCGATTTAGTGTTCGAGGAGTACAAAACAGCAATGAAGAAAGGAGATGAAGGTGTCGAGAAAAATCATGCCTCTCAGAACTCATAACAGCTTTTCGTGAACTCTGAGCACTTCGAAATGTCAAGAAGGATGTGAACAATAAGTTTCGGAGTGTTGAGTAATATATCTGGCATAAAAGGAGAGCATGCAGTGTCAGAGATTCGCCAGGTTAAAATATTTGCAAAAGTGGGTCGGTGCATTTGAGGATAGAATTGACCCTCTCGAATTAATTTCTTTGCTATGTGTTCATTCCTTTTTTGGGAAAGAGTTGTTAGTTAAACATGAGCTCTCGCAGTATAGAAGTATTACCTCCTTTAGTCAACCAGGCCATCTGAATGTTTACGAATCATGAGCCGCTCATTTGTGTTCTCATTTCCTGCCTATGACAGTAGTGGCTGACAAATGATGCGTCAGAGATGCTGAGAAATCGAGTTCCTTTCCGGCTCCACTATGACGGGAAGGCTGGACATCGATTAATGCCAATGTCCAGACGCCTTTAGCTCTACTAATGTATTCGCCTACATTGTTTTGATGTCACATTCGGCGAATTTCCCCACGCGCCTTGGCACAGGAGGATGAGCAGTTAAAATTGCCATTCTCGCGTGTACGTCATCCCCAAATTGGTATTGATTCACGCTGTGGCGAGTTCACGATTTCTTAGCATCTCTGAACATCTTTTCGATCATTCTAATGCCACTTATAGCGCTTAAAGAAAATATGATGTCCAACAGTTAGACTTATAGGTCCATATATACATAGTGACATATTAGTTCCGATACCTTCTTTCACGGCTATCTTTCGTTCCGTGCGTGTAGTAGATCAGTTTAAATTTTAAAATTCACTGCGTATTCATAAACATGAGTAATAGGAGTTCTGATACCGCTTTCCTTTATGAATTGATCGTTAGGAAAGCGCAGTGTTCTCGGATCTGTGCGATTGTTTGCTTGTGTTCTTGTTCAGGTGCGTGGTGATCGATAACGGCTGGTGATTCATTCCCAGTGCAGCCCCATTCCTGCTCGTCCTCGACACGGATACCGTTCGTCTTTTTATTCTATGAATGCGCACTCGATTCAATTTTCGCTCCAGATCTGTCCAATGTAAGCTTTTGGTGTCAGCTGTGCTTTTTGACTGGGGCAGTTTTTTCACATATTACTGAATCGGATTTTTCGCCCCTTGAACAACATTTTTTTTTGTATTTGAACACTTCTCCGGATGTATAACAGGTCAAATTTTTTAGGATGTAACAGAGTAAGGCTACAGAATTGAACGGTGGGGATGTTAATCAATACGGCGGATTATTGCCTCGCCGTATTGACTGGTGTTTTGTTTTATTTGAAGGACCCTTGAACATCCTACCTACACTTAAGATATATTGGTGTTACTGAGGTTTTTCGAGTCACTAAAAGAAGAACTATAGATATATTCGCTCGCTCAAAAAGTTTACTTTAGTCTTCACGGTGATAAGTAATGAGGGAGCAACCTCTGGTTACTTGTCATCTAGCAAACCCTTGGCCAGCTTTCCAAGGCTCTGCCTAAAGCAGTGGTCACACTTGGAACATGAGGATTGGCATAACTTTGCCCTGAAAAAAAAGAACTGCTATGGCTAGATTTCATTACCGGTAGCACAGATTATATAAGGTCGGGGTACACAAAAAAGAAATTTTCAGAAGGTAACAGCTTTATGTCCACCGATAATCGTGAGCTTCATATCCTGTCAGTGTGTGGTGTCGGCCACTTCGTAGACTGAAACTTGTGGCTGTGACTGGATGCTTGCAGCTGGGATCTTGCCGACAGCGGTTAACTAGTTCATTACATTTTTTATGAGGGGAGAATTAAAGCGAATCTTTCGTTGCATCCTAAGCAAAGGCAATATAGAAGTCGACAGAACTCAAAAAGAGAAGTCTTTGATGTTACTTTAATGTGTTAGTGACAGTTCCACAGCGACGATCGTGGTCCTTCAGGCTTGAGTAATCCCCTCTGCTTTGCTTAGGCCGAGCATGAAAAAACATTTTTAAAACATAGCATGGCTTTAAAGAAGCCAACATATACTTCTAGCATATTCGTTCATTGCACAGGGAGAGTTGAAGCTTCGCGTCAAACAATAGTGGGAATAATGATGTGTATTTTCATTTGCTGGTGGATTACCTAAGAAGATGAAAGCCTCAGCATAATGATAAGGCGAGTTCCTGTTGAGTGGTCTTACCGTTCCAAAATGAAAGGGGTTGATTCGGCCCAAATCACGACAGTGATTAATACGTATCGCTTATCAGTCCATGACATCGCACGACTTTCATTTCCACGCTGATTTTTTCGCGCTTACTACCGGAGTGATGTGATTATATCGTTTAAGGCTTGAATTCGATGTAAGTCCTAAACTCAGGTTCTTACCTTTACTTGTCCTCTACCTCGTGACTCAACCTGAAATCGTTGCGGTTAGGTTATTCTTACTTTCAATATTTTCCAACTTTCCGCTACTACTTCTCCCTTGGGATTGGTAATTACGAAGTAAAACTTGTTTACGCTTTTTTTGACGCTTTTGAAATAAGTGAAAAGAATTAAAAGAAGTTTTAACAACGTAGCCCATGTCTGATTTGACCAGCTTCTTTTCCAAGCATTCCTAGGGATATACTTCTAATATTGACATTTAGCATTTTATTTATGCTTTCTTCTCTCTCAATGAATAATTTCTTGATATCTCGATCCTGAGACTTAAGCTTGCCCATCTGTTCACGGTGCTTGATAGCGTCTGTGAGATGCTTCGCGTAACTGCGTTTTGTCCTAATTAAAAAGGGTGATGAGAAAGTGTAAATCTGAGTGTGGACGTAGACATTCCTTCATTGACATTTGAACTGTGAGATAACTTCAGTGCGGTTTAAAGAGGCAAGCGCTGAATGCTACAAATAATGTTAGCGAAGACAACGGTACTGTTCAGGAGATGGCCCAATGCGGTCTCCTTCATAATGTCACAGCTAGAGCGGATCTTTTAATAATGACTTGAGATTACGAAGTTTACAGCACGCCATTATTCCAGCTGATGCGTATGGCTGAAGACAAAAGCGCTCAGGGTGTATGTGTAAGCTTGCTACGCGAACAAATCAAGGAGAAGATCAACGCCTCTTTGCAGAAGGATGCTTCTCATGTGCTTTCAGGTTAGTGTTTACGGCTGTATTGAAACAACGTGCCTCAGAGGGTGAGATAAAGAGCTGTTCTGAGGTCTATGAAGGTAATCCCCATAGTGGAATTGTAGATTCCCCTTCCCGCCCTTTCGCCACTCTACAATGTAGGTGATCACTACGCATGTTATGCTGGTTTGTATTCTACGTTTTCGTGATCCTCCAGCTCATCGGCGATCACTATTCGTGCTGTGCCATTTGTGAATTCTACCTATCAGGGCACCGCAAGTTAAAAAGTTGTAGATTGACTCGTCTCCTCCCTGTTCGTGTGGCACGTAGTTCATGTGTATTTTTAGCATTTTTTAGGAATTCTGCTTATGGCATACTAGCCATGAAGTACTTTTTTCACGGCCTTTTCAGGGAACGCGGTACCAATCTACCCACTTCCTCAAAACAACGAACCTCCTCCGGTACCGCCTCACAGGTCAAAATCTGAGGAGGTTCAGCTGCCCACGACCAGGTCGTCAAAGCCGCCAGTTGCTCCCAAGCCGCAGCATATTTCCCGCAACCTTCGAGTGAGTCACGATTTTCATGTGATTTGTCAGCTTGTTTACTGTATTCGAAGTCTTTTTGAGCGATCTGTAGACGAAAGCATTACGATTGTTTTACTGAAGTATTCTAAGTGTTTTTGAACTCCTGCACTTATACTCTGATTGCCTTTACAGGAAATCATTCATAACTCCGCAAGGTTGCTACTAGAATAAGAGTTATCCAATCTGAATCCACTAAAACCTTAATCACTTCAAACGTACCATTATAACACTTGATTAGGACCTGACTTGTTAAGCATGCGTAGTTCTCATTTGAAGCCGTTTGTTGAGTTTATTGTTACATATTGATCCATTATTGTTAGTGAGAATTGATCGTTGCTTACTTTTCTTTATTTAAAGAGGCCCACGATTCTCGTGTCCGATGGTGATAATGTTCAAAATGAATTTCCACCTTTCGTCAACTTGAAACCGTCACAATTTCTCCCATCCCATGCAACTGGTGAAGGTCAGGAAAGCGAGGCTCATTCGCGTCGCGTGCGTGACGCTCAAAGGTGAGATATTCCATTTTTTGTGGTTATTGTTACCGACTATTTGCGTGAAATCTTCAGGCCAAGATCTACCGTTTCAACTACGAGTACTGAAAATGGCGAGTCTGCAGACATCTCAGATAGCGATTCTGAAGATGGTCGACAGAATGGGACTAATCTCTTACACAGAACGGATCCGTATCTCGGCGCTCCTGAACAAATTTCGCCTCGAAGGTGCTTACCACTAGTAACAAAACTGGGAAAGATGTCATAAAAAATCCAATAGGGCTCGTTTGTGTGAGACAAATGGTGCTCGTGAGCTCGATATAATTTAGTTTATATTGCCAATCTTATTTGGTTTATGTTATGTGGTAATCTAGCGATCAGCTAGAAATCTGGCGTAATATAGAAGTATAATTCTAGGCCCTCAGTTCTCTGTTTTAACGGTGACCCTTCCATCCATGAGAAGATAGTAGACGAATTAAAGAGGCAGGGTATAATAAGGTGAGTATTGGAATTTTTGTTAGCATATCTAGATGTATTAGTCTCCTTTCTCTCCTTCTGCTTAATCAAATTCTGTTTGGAGGTCGAGTGATCGCGTGATGAAAAAGCGGTCAGATGTGTCTTCAACGGATGTTCGCCGAGGACGCGATTCCTTGCAACCGACTGAGAGTTCTCCGTCCTGTAACACTTCGGTATCGACAACGGTATGTACGCTATTCTATATTTTTTGCTTTCATGTTCAAAGAATAAAAAAAGAAGCGATTGTCAATAAATCGCCGCCATTCAGCTCACTGAAGATACTCTTTCAACAAACAAAAAAGAAAACGCACACAGCAGCCGGAGCAGTATCGTAACAACCACTTCCGCAGAGTATGAATCTGTTCCTGACTATAACAGCGGTGACGTTGCTGAGGTAAACAGTAAAGCCATGGTTCTATGCCTTCTCTTAGTCACTTATCCTGCGTTATAGGATAAACGATTGAAGAAGTTGCACTATGCTGCGAATGAGTTCTACTCAGTACAAAAAGTGTTCCTGAAATATTTGCGGGATATGGGAGAGGTTAGTGGTGCAGTGATTTTACTGTTGTTTCATTCTGGAGTTCTTTGACTTCGTTGTCAGGTGTATCCCGAATACGTAACAGAGTTTGGCAAAAGGCTTGGAAAGGATCTTCTAGCCCGTCAAGGGACTCAACTGCACGTGGTGCGGCAATTACAGCTACACTTCGAACAGCTCATTCGTTTCCATCAACTTCTTCTGGATGAGTTCTCTTCACGCCTCGATGGATGGTGTGTTACGCTTTCTTGTTTCGAGTATTCGAATAGTTTTTGTTTTGTAGTGGCTATCTCGGCCTCAGCGTAGCTTTTGGCTCACTTCGTAATGAGGTGCAATTTTGAGATTGGAAACATAATTACACTGAATTAGAGTCGTCTTTAGGAGTTCTTTGAATCCGAATATGGCCGACATAATCATCAAGTATGCCGACTTCCTGAAAATTTGCAAGCCTTTTCTTCTCGAGAAGTCTCGTTTTGTCCAGGAACTGACACAGCTTCGTCTGGAGAACAAAGATTTTGATAATGCCACTGTTGCGGTACTTATCTTGACAAGCTTTTTTATACTTCTGAAACTCTATTCTCATAGTTCCTGTTCCAGTTCGAACAAAAAATTTTCAACCGAGGTGTCGGCGCCGTCGTACAACAATTAGATCAAATCCATCAAAATTTCATGAGGTTCTTTTTATTCAATTGCGTTTTTTTTTTGTCAAAATTACCCGATCTGACCTCGATTTCAGATATAAAATCCTGATGATGAGTTATAATAACTATTTGGTTGAGGGTAGTGACGAACAAAAGAAAACTTTAGGTTCGTTTCAAGAGGTTCTTCTACTTTGCAAGGAATTATAATGTATTAATTTTTTATCACTACTACAGAGGCTATTGCTAAGTTGGAAAAGATCGCGCAATCCGTAAACGAGTCCATGGGTCTGCCAAGCAACGAGGAACTGTTCAAACTATATGATCGTTTCCAGGTATTTTTTCTAAAAGCTGATTTTTAGATCGGGAGAAGAATGACTCATCTTCCAATATTATTTTTGAATTACGATTGTAAAAGAACCTCTGCTGTCTAAGTCCACTGGTGCAACACAACGTTGAATCACTACTTTCTCTTGTTTTTTTTCGCTGCTTTTCCGTTGAACACACTGGAAACAGTTAACAGTTTCGTCTACAACTCGCCAATGGGCGCTTTCAGAGTGCAACGACCAACGGAGCGACCGACCGACCGAAGATGGATAACACTGGAGTGTGATCCATCGTGAACGCCGATGGATCACGCTCCAGTGGTATCGGTCGGTCGGTCGTTGCACCCTGAAAGCACCCAGTCTTGTGGCACTGGAAACCTACTTCAGTTTTTGACCTCAAATACACTCACAATGGAAAGTTCAAATTTGCTTTTCTTTCAGTGTCACTTCGACGTATTTTACCCCGGTAGACGACTGATTCGTCAAGGAGAAGTCTTGAAGCAGACGCGAAAGGAGCCACAACCGCGGTATCTTGTACTAGTAAGTCACTAGGTTTATGAAATCATTCCCATTTCAGACAATTACGTCATTCTTTCAGTTTTCCGATACTCTGTGGATCTGCCGCGTGATGTCAGGCTTTGGTTCCTCTGGTCTTTTTGACATGGGTCGATCCTATCGCATACCAATCGAGACCGTTCGCACTGAGAGCAGTTCTCATGAGGACTACGAGCAACAGCTTTATGTGAAAAGCAAATACAAGAGCTTGATTCTTATAATGAGGTACTGTTTTACTGTCTTTTATTCACTATCTTCGTCAGCTACATTTACCTGTTCTATGGTAGAATTTTGTGTACTCTTCACCTTTTATTGTTTCAGCAGTGCTCGTGAGAGGAGCTTGTGGCAAAAGGACATTGACACTGCAAGAGAAGAAAAACGAAAGTATAAGAGAAGAATGAGCGAAGCCATAGAACGACAAAGACGGCAAAGCTTGGTCTGCAGTGTGTGCACGTGTTTTCAATACAATTTTCACGACGCGCTTTATTTCAGAACCCCTTGATGTTGGAAGCACCGTTGTGCGAAGCTGTTGGAATGGAGGACACATTAACTGACACCAACGCGACAGTCGTGAGTGATAGCGGGCTTTCAACAAATGGAGATATCTCTCACAATCTTCCACCCTTAACGACGTGAGTAACGTATGGTTTCGGTTCTGACTACACCTTTATTTCTTTCATTTCAATTATTCTTCAGTATTTCTTTGTGTCATTAGTCCAACTTTTGTTTTGCCTGATTTTTGTTTGAAATGAGTGTGTCTTCTAGAAGTCTTTTACTAGCTTGTTTTTTTTTTGCATATTCCTTTTAGGTGATCTAGAATTGATCAAAGTTCTCGTAAATCAATCAAAACATCGAGAGTACCCATTTCTCGATACTGTTCTGCCTATTGTGCATCCTTTCTGCAGGTCCTTTCTTTGTTGATTAGTACTTCCCCTCCCAGTAGTCGAGCTCCCTCGATTGGGCCATTCACAGTACCAGTGGTAACAAGAGCATGAAACATCTAATTCACCAATGAATCGCCACTTATTTCATGTGAAGAAAGGACTAGTTTGAATTTACACGTTCTTTCGAAACTGGGTAGGACAGCATCGAGGAGTGAAGTGGAAAACGAATAAAAGGGATAACGTTCTACAAGCTAGTTCGTACGGAAACATCTATATAAGCTCATCGCGGTGTGAGAGTCACGTAATTACCACGCTGAATCACTAATTCTGAATTCTTAACAAGCTCTCAAGAGTTGTCACGGTTGGATCTCATTTTAATGCGAAGTGTCTCATACATCACATTATTTTGGTCTTTTCGGGAGTGCTTCTTTCTTAGGGGTGGTGTAATGAGTAGCACTGTAAAATTTACGATTCGGCTTCTTTGTTAACACATTGACGATAATCGCGTTCTGGAGAAAACGCAAGGGACCAGCGCGCTTTTCTTTCCACAGGCGACAGCTCACGATCTCAATTATGTACAGAATCGTTTCGAGGAGCTTTTGGGGGATTTGTATCTTGTCGATAATCTTTACAAAACATCTTTTTCTTGAAGTTTTTGAATAGACATTGTATGATGTACTAGAAGTACATCAAGAACGTTTGCATCGACGAATCGCTAGATCCTCTTGAAGGAAAATTCATTCGATGCAGTATGTTCCTTCAAAGAGGCACAGGTGTGGTATGGACTTAAAATTCCAAAAATTAAATATTTTCTGGTGTCTTTAGTAGTCAGCGTTATTTGATTTGGTTGTGATTCAATGATTTGAGAAAAGACAGGAGAAGTAGTTTTATCTTAATGTTATGAAGAATAACAACCGTAGTCCAGATATGGCCTACACGGTTCCACGCGGCTCAAAAAGTGTAGTCCACGTGTAAGCTAGCAATAGTATATCATTGAGCGATTCCCTTCATGTTTCGCTGAAGAGGAAGGTAATAGGGTTCCTTGAGCAATCATTTTACCATGCGATTCGTTCAAGAGCTTACTTTAGAAACCTAGTGGCTGTTATATGTAGGGAGTGCGCAGAAAACTGGGATTAATGAAATATACGAGCAATGATTGTTCACGGCACCGTTATCCTGGAAATTGATTGGAATGTCCAATTAAGTGATCTACTTTTCTTTGCATTTCTCTCAATAAATGCCTGTTATCAGGTCACGCTGCAACTCAGACTCTCAAGAATCTTCCTCTCACCCCAGTACTCCAGTTGATGACCAACCTGGGCCTTCCTGTAGTGTGCCTGTGACATCAAAGCGAAGTGAGCTTTCGATTTTTTAACTTTCACATTTTTTTGCTATGTGGGCTTCTGAGGAATAAATTTTGAAGAAGTGATTCGGTCCGATACTATGAAGCCGTTGTGGATACCGGATGACTCTTCAAGTAAGTGTCTGATGGAAGGCTGTGATACGGTGTTCTCCTTTTTGAACCGTCGTCACCATTGCCGCGATTGCGGCTGGGTATGTATCATATCGGGTGCTTTGTTTTTGTTTTGAATATTCGAAACAGCTCATTGATTTGTCAGCTGATTTGCTCGGCGTGTGTCGGAAAAGCCCCGCTTTCCAAGTTTCAATTCAAAAAAGAAATCGTGTGTCCGGAATGCTATGACAGATTGGAATGTTTGTGTAAGTGTTTTTCTACACATACATGCACCTCTTATGGTGCCACTCCTTGGCGAATGGAATATTTCAGACAATGCCGGCACTCTATTTCCAACTAGCATATTGCTTCGAGGTTCTGATGGTCTGATCAGAATTAGAGTCCCAAAAGGAGGAGGAGTTCATGATAAGGTTGTCTAGATGCACCGCAAAGTTTGGGGTTGCAAAAAAGCTAGATTGCTTAATGACGTTATCGTTGGTCGTTCTCTGCAGAGATATGTTGTTGTCGAGCCACAAAGTCTCTTCCTCCCACCGATCAACAGAGGACTGAAGCGTATGAATATCGAGAAGCGAATGGTACAAGACAGCGGCCTCGTTTTTGGGAAAGTACTGGTGAAGTAGGTTCCTCTCTTCTCTCACCGCAGTAGCTGACTTTTTAACCAGTTCTTTTTTATCTTTGTAGTCCTTACTACATAATCCATTTTTTCATAGAACTTAGGTGTCCTACTTCATAATTTTTCTGACGTCTCATCTCTCAATGATTCCTCAGTTCTGTATATTCCATTGAAAGTTTTCAGGAATGCCAAAGGAGCCGAAATTGTGCGACATGCTCAGCTACTTGATGGCATGGTACTCAAGTTTTACAAAGCTCCCTTCGTAAGTTTTTATTGGACGTTATTTCTGAATGTGTATCTTTACGTTTCCTAGCTGTAGGTATGTTCGCCTTACAAATCAAAATCTGAAAGAATCGTGAAACGCAAAAGCTTTCTCACTTCAATTGTTGAATGGGTGAAACAGAAACTCATACGTTTATCACTTTGCCGTATGACTGCTTAATCTCGGGCTTGAGCATGCAACAAAAACGAAAAAGGTATCTGAGTGCTTCTACACCAACAGCGTGCTGTGCTCGCCGCATACATTGTACGAACGCGTGTTAGAAGGTGGCGATTCGAATTCCTCGTGGAGGGGTACTCTAGGCGCGAAATCGCTGCTGCTTGCTGTGGAAATTCGGGTCGAAAGGCTGTTAGACCTCGACTCTTCCAGTGACCTTAAGATGAAATTAAATGCAATAGATGCAGTATTTCACAAATAACATATTTTCTTTCGAGGCAGACCCCAGTTTTAATACCCGTGACATATAGGTGCATCGAAAAGGGTCACGTAATGGGTGGTCCGAAAAGTTGGCGCCACTTCTGAACACCCTGGATAACTACGGACCGCATTTTTGGCCATTCGTCAAAAATTGCTGGAGCCTGGGTGGGATGTCTTACCACACCCCTCATATGGGTATAGATACATTCGTGGCGATTCGAACGACTCTGGCGCCTACTATTGGGGCACAAACCTAGACTAGAGCAGAATAGTATGGTCAGCTGATCCTACTAACCTACTCGACTTCGAATTTTAATCTACCTTTTGTTTGAGAGTACCGCCAGACTGCCTATTGTTGAGCTTCTAAGAATTCTTTGAATAGAAAATCGCTCAATCTTTTGGAGGACTGCAGGAAGCGGATGAGAAGATTTTTCGGTCCCAAACTAGAACCTTCTATGAAAGTGGGATAATGCAACTTTCAGGAAACTGGCGAATCATTACTGAACAGAATGGAGGTTGTATTGTTGGATGAATGGATTTGTTCTTCTAGAAGTTCTAGACGGCTCGGCTCCTTTGACCTTAGTTCATCAATTATAGTGTTCATGAACCGGGTGAACCACCTAATACCGTGCTTCCATCCCTTAACCAGAACTACATCCAGACCAATGGTTTTCCAGCACTGTTGCCCACTACGGAATGATCACAGTATTTCTCCACGTTTGCGGTATCAGTTCTTGGGGATCTAAGGGACCAGCTCCCTTACCCCTGTTTGATTTGATGCAACCTCTATCGTCGATCGCTTCGCTCCATTCTTATCCATGCCATGTTAGCTAGGAGGAGTCTGTGTTTCGGAGCCAGTTCTTCGCCAGATAGTACTTTGATACTCTGAACAGTTATGAGGGAAGGCCTCTAAACAAAGACGTAATCAATTCACAGTGGTTTTCCTCCTTTTCTGTGCGATTCTCACTTTTTTAGTTAAGATGTAGGATTCTAGGTCATCGGATGAAGTGTAACCAGGTTTTGAACCTCGCTTCCTTTTCTTTCCTAACTCTTACTTCTGCGCTGCCTCGATGTGCAGGTTCACTTGAGCGGAGACATGCAACTCTTCATCTTTCCCTTCGATTGGAAAATTCTCACGAAAAAACTATTTACAACAAATGAAACGATTATATTCGGGCTGTAAACATCGAACGTGCAATCGCTCACTGAAAATTCCATAAGGACAGCAAAGTATGTCTTTTGAGGGAGTCCCTGGCAAAGGTAAAACGCCCCGATTCCGTTCGTACCGACGTGGAAATTGACGAAAACCTGTACTCAAAGCATACCATTTGACGTAATAAAGCACTAATCCGACTCCGCTCCCCGAAACTGCTCGTAGTTTTTCCAGCGAAACGGTAGCTCACAGGGACAAGCTGGTTAGTGAGTGCTGTTGACGCTAGCTGCCCGACTTCCTTATCAAAGAGGAATGGCCATCTTGTTTTCTAGATCTTAACCTACTTGTCTCATCTGCATGGTCCCCAAATAGAAGAGGACCTGTCAACTTTGCAGTGTGCAGTTATGTTTATGGCAGGAACATGGTCGTTTTATTTGTAAATAGTAAATAGTCCTTTTCGTGAAAACTTCCTAGTTTGGAGTCTCGGAAAGCTAGACCCAAGAACGGCTGAGAGAAATGAAGGAGGATACCTGCATGCGGCGTGCGAAGAGTTCCATAGCAAACTTTGGGCCACTACCCGCAGTCATGAGGGATATTTTGAAATATGTCTGGAGCATGTTGTAGCACATGATTCAGCAGGCGTATATTGCATATAAATTCCATTGTCATTCTCAGATGAGAAGCTTTAAATACATTGCCATGAATTGATGTATTTTTGGGACACCTTGTAGTTCTGATGATGTTTCAGGATGACGAGCCCTGTGAGCAGTACGTCATTTACGGGTTCGAGCTGAAGGAAATAGAAATGGAAAGTGGAGGCACGCAATTTGAGCTGACTCACCGCAATCAAATCATGACGGATCGCAAGGAGCACGTCATTTCGTTCCGCGTTGAACATGAGAAGAGCATCCTCAAGTAGGTTTTGGGTGAAATCCCTGAAGTTTTGCTTATTTTTATTCCTTCATTTTTTTAGTAACGAGGTTTATTGGAATTCTGAAGGTTCTCTTCATGTATGATATGATAGGCCTTTGAAACGCCGTGTTCATTGATTTGCTACAGCTCCCTCTCTTTAATCTTTAAAATCTGTGAGAGTTTTTTATTCTACCGGGATAGTACTGCACACAATCGTATCGTACCAACTTCACTATCCTTCTTTGTAATCTTCACAATCTTTATTTATATGCGCCTCTTCTTGTGCTGAGGTGCTTGCATGCCTCTAATGTACCATTTCATATACATAGCGGTGTGACTATCGCAACGCATAGGGAGCAACACCGAGAGATACGGCGTGAAGAACCTAGTCAGAGTTCTACTAATAACTGGTGGAATGCTATTCAGACGTTCTGGTTCGATCTTACCAGGATGGGGCGCCGTACAGTTCGCCGCACAGTTCCTTCCAAAATTCGACGTGCTTTCAGAAGGCTGATGGCATGTCGAATTTTGGAAGGAAAAACTTAAGAGACGACGTATCCATGCTGCACAAGGTCGTGGGTCGAAGAGATCTGAATATAAGTAGGTGACTTCCTTCATTGCCCTTCCAGACGCCATAACTGCGTCCTCAGGACGGCGAATGGTGGTCATATTGGTCCTATAACTGGCGAAGCTCTCGTGAGCTAATGCTCTTCCCAGTTTCGGCGGCGTCGGTCAGAACTCAGCTCTTCTCTCTATTATATCTTCCTTTATCACTTCTCTGTTTAGCTATGCAATTTCGGAGGTCAGTTGGTGATCGCCTAGAGCTCCCTTGATTCCACGCTATCGTATCAACTCGAGAGCCTTCAAATTATGCGTCTCTTGGCCTTGTAGGCTCTCCACTTTCCGAGCCTGTCGTAAAGATGTCCTGCCAGCCGGATGAATTCCTCGTCCATGTTGTCGTTGATAGAACTTTCCATAAACTCCCAAAGAATGTGGTGACAATTGATGAAGGTCTTGAGATTTCGTTCCCCGAACATCGCAGTACTCTCTCCATTCACTGAAAAGCAGGATCTAGCGCAAAAAGGGCGTCGATCCGATCCGAACTCAGAACCATAGCGACGTCATACAGGCAAAACGCTTATTGAAGATGTGATCTACTTCATTATGGAACTGCCTACCAGGTGTCTCCGTAGTCCATCGCGAAATGACGTTCTTCTGGTACTGAGAATTTTCTGGGTGATAATCTAGAAGCGGGCAGTCTTTTGCCCCTACATTCCGCTTCGTGAGCCCTGATGTGAAGCTCATTTTGGGCCAGTCTTGACGACCCAATCATCGATGACTACCTGGAAGGTCTCTTGGTGGTGGTGGTGGTCTCTTGGAGAACCTTTCCCGTTGAATATAGAAGCTCCTCCTTGTACCTTTATTTTAGTGCATNAAGAACGAACATTGTTAGAGTTGGAACCGAACCACAACTTTTCAATGGCAAACTCAGATTCGGATTGTCTAGCTGGATTCGTTCGAATCGATGTTCACGGGTGTGTGTGTGCGTGCTAAACAATACATCCACAACGCTGACTCCTGTGCTGTCGTTCCTCTCGTGTACCGTGCGATTTGAGATGCCTTTTCATCTCGGTCAGTCTTATGCAAGCTTCATGCATTGGAGGTACATCTTGCGGTCTTTCTCCTTTTAGGCAGCCTGTCAGAAGCTGAGATTTATACAGCTTCTACTGAGCAGTTCCACCCAAGGCAACCGTATTGGGGACTCCCTAACCGTACTGATGTTCAAGAGAATGTGGTTAATTAATATTACTGTTCTAAGTATGTGGGTACACACGAGTAGCTTGTCAGGCCTTACGTGAAGCGGGGTAGACCCCGGGTAGCTAGGAAGGTTATCGCCGAGTGGACAAGGGTATTATTTATTGAGAAAGGCCCCAAATTTTCTTCTCGATTACTACCAATCACTTGAATGCAAGCTTCTAGCTGAGCCGATCTGTGTGATATCAACCACACTCACAGACTCACCCCACACGCATTCACGTACAGTTCTTCGCTCAAACGTTTTTACGCCTTTTCGGGCGTGACTTTTTTCATAGTGGAGCAAATCGCGCGGAATTATGATATGTTTAACCAAAGCATATTTCACACCATCCGGCACTATTTGACTGCAAATATTCACATAACTAAGAGCAAGATGCCTGTTGCGGTAGCAGACTTCGCTGAAACAAAGTTAGTCACGTCTGCAGTTATTCGCACCTTTTACGCGTTTTTCTCCTCTACTGAGTCCGGCTTTAGCGCTTGTACACTTATAACATGGCAAAAAGAAAGAAATTCCGGAAGGACCGTCATCCGTATTTCAAGTTGATTTTAAGTTCAAGCTCTTTGAGATATGTGGAACATGACCACATTGCAGGATAATAGTGGTAAATATTCACAATTCATCCATGCTACAGATATCGAAATTTCGCATGACTAGATGTAGTAAGAAGGAGTAATCACTGAAAAGTACGACTAAAGCATTCGGTCGAAGACTTTTGAAGGCTACTGCATACATCTGCGAAAAACAGAAGGTATGAATCGAATCACACTGCAGTAACTAGAAATCCATATGATCATGAATTCACCTGCGTCTTGTCGTTTCCAATCGGTAACTATATCAATGACTATATCCAATCGGTGACTTTTAGTGTGCAGCTTACCTTCCTATGGCTCCTTTCATAGTCCGCCGCCCAGCTCGCGAGCACGCGAATGAAAACCGCCATGGGGAAATAAGACTCCCTATGGTTACTCGCGGGGACTACTCGACCGGCGGTATCAAACAAGATTCAGTTGTAAACAAGGGACAAGCGCCGCCCCCGGCCTGCTAGCTCGCTCGCTCGCTTGCGGACCGGCCGGCGGACTATGAAAGCAGCCTATCCGCTACCTGAAGTCACGCCACACAGCCTCATCAACAACCGGCCAGAAGTTCTTCAATACGGGCAGACCCTGTTTGAAGGAGATTCTTGAATAGAAAGAAATATCGAATATATTACATAAGAATCTTTTCAATATTTGGTAATGCTTTTTTGAAAAAAGCAGGTGGCGGAAGATTCATACATCATCAAATCAACTTGATGCAAAAGTTTTGATACACTTGGATGCACATTGTGAATTTTCTCATAATGTCACTTCAAATTTCACTTATTGAAGTAGAAAATCACCATTATTATCTCTGACGTTCATTCAGCGAGCGGTATATCGATTATCTCCTTCTTCCTGAATGGATAGGTCTGTTGATGGAAGAAGTTAATCAGAGCGTTTTCAAGGTCATCAAAAATGGCGAACTCATTGGCTAGGAACTGGTGGTTGTACCTGAAAAAATGGGAGCCAGAGGGGCGAAATTAGAGGAATAGGCAGTAGGAGGGAATCTATTCCAGTCAAATTCCTGTAACCTGGAGTGGTCGTCTTTGCAACGTGAGATCGAGCTTGATCATGCAGAAGGTTCTTGATTGCTTTTCTACTTTGCATTGGTTAGGTACCGGCTGCTGCAGGTGGTAGCCGTGGCTGTCTGATCCTAAGACAACAACTCATAGCATAGCATCCTCTTCAACTCCCAGAAGAAATCCACCGAAATCTGAAACTGAACTGCACGGACAAATCTCTCCTTTTGGGCCGGAGAGCGATTCCCTCGCTGTTGTCATAGGAAACCAACTCTGTCTTCCTTAGCGGTCCCCTTGCTGTTGTCATTGAAAATCCAACTCTCATCCTTCTTCAAAAGACATGCAAAAACTTCTTCGATTGTAGGTGAGAAGAATAGAATGATTGATCGAGATATTCCTTTGACGGAGATCGTCGGTCGGTTGATCCAGTAAGCATGTTCGTGAGGTTGTCAACGCGAGCCCACCTATTTCCAGCCCCTAGCCTCTGTGTCATTTATTCCCCTGAGAAGTCGGTCATCATTGATAGGGATTGGTCGTACGGAAGAGGGTTGTCGTTGAGCGTCGAGTCTCCAAACTGAAAGCGGACCAACAGACTCATAGTGGCACGAAGGCCACGATAAGGTCTCCTCCAAATGTAGTTATGATGGAAGTCGAACGAGTACTGGAGCCGTGACAGCCTTCGTAGACAACGATCGCTGCACGTTAACCTTTCGACAATTGCGACATGGCTCACAGGAGCTTGAGAACTCATTTGAATAGGTTGGTTGCAAATCCGATGTTTAAATGTGGTGGATGGCAAAGTATCCAAGAGAAACAACGGTACATGTAACTTTGGGTCTCAAGACTTTTGGATCGACCTAATGTTCTCGATTTATTCGATAAGTCGTTCTGATTCCCACTAACACTAGCGTTTTGCTGTACGCCCACAGTGATTATGAAACTTCTTGTTTGTTTCTATCTACGATTTTCACGAGGAAAGGGAGTTTTTGAAATTTAAATAATTCGGTGGGTGTGGTGCGATTCACGCGTCAACGTAATAAGGTCATCAAACGAGACGAGCTATAACATCATGCCTACCACCATAATGGAAGAAATAAGAACTTATATAAAACATGAGTGACCAACTATGCATGTTTACAGAAGGACTGCGTTTTCTAGGAACAAAAAATTTGAAGTTCTTCTTATTTTAAACGTTTGACAAGTAAATTGTTGACCTATGAAGTGAATTCTTAAATACGAAAGGGCTTCATTGCTATAGTAAAGAGGTTTGTTCATCATGGTGAAGCCGTGAGTACTGCAAATCTTATTTGGTCCATCTCAATAGAAGGGTACTGAAGAGATGCTGCGTGCGCGAAGAGCTCTAATGTGGTTACGCGTGAATCGCACGTCCCCCTAATTCGATAGGTTCTAAGGGAAGAATTGTATTATGCCTTACTTGCTGAAGCAAATTGTAAATTACGATTTTTTTTTTGTTTGAGAAGAAGTTCGTGATGATATGAACCGAATATGAATTATGAATAAACGTGAGAATTGCAGATGGTCAAACGCTTTGCGGCATGGTCTTGGCATCGAGTGATTTCTCTAAGTGAGTGCCATGGATTCTGGAAGAATAACTAGTCTTCTTAGATACTCTCACAAAGTTTTTTATTCCTCCAGTCATTTGTATAACGTGCCTCACTCAAATCGGCAAAAACCACGATTTTCATAGTTGAATTCGTTTTGCTTGGTTCCATGATTTCTCGTACGCATTCTTCCGCTTCGTTTAGCTTCCGCTTCCATTTGACACCAAGCCATTATGATGTCACCCTGAAGTTTCCCGATTTAGCGCCCCCTTTTCGACTTGCAGTTGGTCATGGTATTTGATATTGTCTGGCTTGTCTAATCCCGTCATTTCCTCCCACTTACTAAACTAATGAACTTGGCTGAAGAACTGGGTTTTTGCGTGTCGGGCCAGAATCCAGCTCAAATTTCAAAAAGATCATCAAGTCTGCATAAAGTTTCGAAAATCTTCTAAGCAGTAATTCAAAGCGGACGATCACCCGACTTTCTTATTAATCGGGCAACCACTTACTAGGGGGAACTTAGTAACCATAAGCTACGAACAAGGCTATGAAGATACGATGAGAGCGATACCTCGAGTTCAATTTTGGTCTATGCCCCTATGACATGCCCCATATGCCCTTTTTGTGCGAATGCTCTTAAGTGCTTTTGGGTGAGATCTCATACCATCGAGTGGTTGTTTCCGGTTGTCATAAAGTCCCCATGAGTGACATTTCCTAGTATATTTTTTAATGTTCTGAGTCATTCCATTAGGTGGATCGCGAAAATTCACATTTCCTGCCTCTCTAAATGCCCACTGCATTAGGTTGTCAGCATAAATCGGCACATTATCAGAAAGGCTACCGTAATTGCACCGACAAAAAACGCCCACCGAATATGCTATGTATAGACTAAATAGTTCTCTTGTGTGCTTGGCATTGCAGGAAGGTTAGCCCCGGTTCTTTTACCCAGTAACAACACAGCTCAAGATTTTGGCCTACGCATGCCGTTTTTCTTAGGGCCCCTTGTAGCAGAGATCGAAGATTACAAATTTTGGCTGTAAAATAAACTTTTTGCGCTGGCTTTGCACAGTGTGTAACTCGTCGTCGTTTTGGTCCCATCAGTACTAACGTTTAATGGCTAACATCTAACAACCCTGACTAGCTGTATATTTTTGGTCTTCGAACTAATGTAATTCTCTTAGATGTATTTACTTGTGCTCCGATCTGTGTATCTGTACATGTCCTTATGCATTTTGTTCTTATTTTATTTGTTCGGTAGCTGTGATACGAATTGTGATATGAAGAATTGATTTTTTTTCATTTTGAAATCAAATTTCAAATACTGTTTGTGCGGAGACTTGAAACGCACCTTATGAACAATCTCGTAAAACAGTAGTTAGTTGGGCGGCTGTCGATCAAGCATGTTAAATCAGAAGTCCCGTTTAAAGCCAATTCAACCGTGCACTCTGGGAGCGGTTCCTACGGGGCCGCGGCCATTGTGTGATTTACGTTCCGTTTCCCTCATTTTGCAACCTAGCTGTAAGTGTAGAGTGCGGGATAAACTGAAGGAAT
This sequence comes from Haemonchus placei, assembly GCA_900617895.1. Taxonomy (NCBI): domain Eukaryota; kingdom Metazoa; phylum Nematoda; class Chromadorea; order Rhabditida; family Trichostrongylidae; genus Haemonchus; species Haemonchus placei. Next base: position 29,958 of record UZAF01016133.1, read on the forward strand.
GGATCTAGAAGCTATCACTATGGGTATGTCACGTATTCCACTAGTTCATCCCACACTTCACGTTAGTTTGAGACAGTACAGTACGTACAGTTAGTTTGAGACAACCTGATATGCATCGTCACCTTTGCAGCCATCGTGTCTTCACCGTATCCAGAACATTTTCCGAGTTAGAGCTTGGAATATTCTAGAAGAAGAGGTTTCGATCTATTTTGCACCAGGTGACCAGTGATCTCCGTCACACATGTGTTTCAATGGACCTGCCGCTCCGTTTCAACCCCAATCGGAAGTGCTTTCTGCGTGATCTGCTGACGAAGTGGACGTGGGCCTTCCGAGGCAACAAAAAGGTTGCTGTGTAGCTTTCAAAAAATAAGATTTTTGTCCATTGTTTGCATGACTAAGCTCAGCCTCGCGTTGCAGAGACCAGGCAGTTCAGATTACGGAAGCTTGACTGGAATACCCTTATCTGTGTTCCCCAAACTCCTGACCTCTCCCCTTCTATTCTCAAGCAGTCCTTGGCAGCCTTTGTGTCCCAAAACTGCTGCGGCTGACTTCTTTAAAACCCAGTCTTCCGTGGAGTCAGTGAAGAAGTCAGACTCAGCATTTTCCTTGGTGGGAAAAAGGAATAGTCGGTACACGCTCGTTGGATGGAGGTCTATGGTCTACCTATGGTGATAATGGTTCTTATATAGTTCAACGAAAGCAAGTTCAAACAAAATCACAAAAGAATTCAGAACGTGCTCCAAGTGCCTCAAAATCTTTGCATCATGGTCAAGCCTAGTTCGAGCGTACTGCCATCACAAATTGATTATGGATAAACGGCAAAGAGGAGAGATTAATTAATTGATCACTGCCAAATGGTTCTTCAGTGGATGTGATTTCATTTATAACACACAATGCAGCTCACCTTAGTGAAATTTTCGAGTCGGTTGTTTTACTACGCAAAACTCACTAATACTTCTCCTCTTGTTTCGTTAGTCTTATGTCCCTGTTTTGCTGTAATTTGCCCTACTAGCTATGGTCTAACTGATTCAAAGCCACTGAAACGCTTCCATAACGACTAAGAATAGGGTATTGCGCTAATCAAGCCCGAGATGCGCACCGTTTTCAAATTCCACTCGAAAAGTAGTGGTGGTTAAATGCGTACGGCCTAAAACATGAATTGTTGCGTGAGCAGCTACTGGTGCAACCCAGTAACGCCCTACGACACACGGGACATGGGCCCAAACGGGACGCGGGGCCACGGCCTACGAAACGCATGGTCCGGGGTTCGAATCCCGGCTCGGTACCCTATTAGATAATGCAAACTCCCACCCTGCCGGTTGCTTAATTACAATTTGAGTGCCCATTAAGATAAAAGCACTGATTTGAATTAACTTGGACACCGCAACTCTTTGCCTAGGGTGAACACGCGTTCTGATTTCGATTTTGAACGGAGGCCGAATGCGAAGGCACATCTCGAAAGGCGTTAAGGCTGTGAATAAATGTCTGTCTAATTACTGAATCTGTAATTTTATCACATATCCTTCTAGAGGAAGAAAAGTGAACGAAAGTAAAGGAGGAAGGTGTCAAATCTGGGTTGATAAAGGTGTTGAGGGAAGTAGTTCAACATATAACGATTGTCCGAAGGTGTATGGAGGTAATTATTGTCTCTGTGTATATAAAAATTTTACCAATAATCATGGAGCAGCCTTTTTACCTACTCCTTCAAAAATGGCTGAATGTGAAGTGGTAACCAGGATGGCTCCAGAATCCTCTCCGCAAAGTTTGCATAAATGACTTTATGATTTTTCGATGACACAGTTCCCATTGCTGTATTGACAAGGTACAGGAACACTCAAGCTTCTACTGAACCCATTCAAATCGTGAAAAATCAAAAAAAAAAAAAAAGAGACGGGCAAGAACCATGTGGCAGTGATTAGGTCGATTTGTTCTCGTTTATCCAAGTTCGATTTGAAATGGCAGTGCGCTCGAATGAGGCTTTTACCATGTAGTGTGTTGATGCGAAATTTTTGAGGCACTTGGAGCACGTTTTGAGTTCTTTTATGATCCTGTTTGGACTATCTTCCATTGAACTGTGTAAACACTATTATTGTCCACGACCCTCATCCAACAAGCGAGCACGTCGGCTATTCCTTTTTCTCAGAAAAGCGAATGTTAAGTCTGACACCTTCACTGACTACTTTGAAGACTGGGATTCAATGAAGTCAGCCACAGCAGTTTCGGGTCACAAGGACTGGTCAGAAACCGCAGAATGTGCTTGAGAAGGGATAGTCGGAAGGGAGGAGGTCAGGGGATTGAGGAGGATGGATAAGAATATTCCAGTCAAGCTGGTGTAATCTGGACTGCCCGGTCTTTGCGACATGGGGCCGATCCTAGCCATGGAAATGATGAACAAAAATCTCTTCTTCTTGAGAGCTATACAGCGAATGTTTTGTTGTTGTCATAGAGAATCCGGGGTTCACTCCGTCACTAGATCATGCAGAACCCACTTCCGATAGGGGGTGAGGAGGGGCGGCTGGGACCCACACTGGCGGAAGTCGTTAGTCACTTGGTGCGAAACAGATCGAAGTCCCCTCTGCTCGAATATTACAAGGTCTAACTCCGAAAGTGTTCTGAATCGTGGTGAAGGCACGTGGGCGGCAAAGGTTCCTGTAAAGAAAGGACTATGGGTTTCAATTTGTGTCTTAAGACTTCGCATCAATTTAATACATATTGAGATGTGGACCGGAAGGACTAGGCGATGTGACATTGAACGTGCTCACATGAAAAAGTAGTAAAAATCTTTTTTAAATTTCCTTCTCTTTGTTACCATGACAACGTGTTTGAAAGTGCCCGTAGTGACGTATCTGTGATACCGTTTCTCCTACAAAACCTTCGCGGCATTAGTTGACTCAGCCGTCCATTAAAACATGTCTTGGATATGAGCGATGACGGATAGATCTAGTAAGCGTGCAGTCAGTGATTTTACCGCACAGACTTTGACCTCCCACGGACAAAGTGTTGGCCATGGTGTTTAGCCTTATTTATGCGGTTATCACCCCGCACTCCTCCTTGGCTGATCGAATTCTCATCAGATACACACGTTCCCACTTCTTACTCCCACTTCACCGAAGGTATCCAATCTGAGCATCACAGTGAACTTTACTTGTCTGTCAACACTCACAGGGTCACACAAAACCCTGACAACAGTTACTTGATAAAAGCTACTGTCTAGTGTTGAGGGAGTGCAGCCTCATTCATCCGCCGGCCCTTCATAAGTAGCTGATATTTGCTCAAAATTATTTTGACTTCTATTTTCAGAAAGTATTTTTTGTGACAGTAGAAAAAGAGACACATCGTGATGTCTCAATTGGGCCAATTGACGAGGGAGTGAACGGATCTGCCCACGACGATGACGGCTAGGAGAATGGGCTCAGTACTTCTATTTAACATGTCTTCATGAAACGACTCGACATGGCTCCCAGATGTCGTCACAATCTATTTCCTGCTCATCCATGCATTTCATTGTTCGTGACGTTTTCTAAAGAAATGTTGCAGTTATCAGAATTCAGCAACTGCAAGTCGATAGAACAGGAATTTGAGTGCTAATAAAAAGATTCCTGCCTGCAAAAGAGCAAATTAGTTGGCGGTTAAGTACAGGAGATATTTCGGGAAGACAGGATAACGGGGTCTTATTTATGTAGAAGGAGATTATTCTTTTTCGTGGTAAGTGGTTCATTTTTTTCGTGGTTAAGCTGCAAGATAGAGTATACGACACCCTACTCCCTTGAGAGAGAACATTTTTTCTAATTGAACATTTTTGGTAATGGTGGCTCTTTCTTGGACTAGGCAGTAATTGAAAGAAATGGAAGAGAGATGCAATAAAATAAGGCTAGAACTCTCATGAAAACAACTCAAAATAGTAACAGTGAGACAAATAAAGTAACCGATGCTAGCGGGTTCAGGGTGGTCACTGTCAACAAGAGTTCTTATCTCTAGACCCCTAGATTTACATCCTTCATTATGATACTGTCGAGGAAGATTTTGCTCTTCAGCGTTTGCCTCTCCTAACAAGACAGCGCGATGAACCGCCCAAAGACAGTAGGACCATTTGGGTATCTTGAGTTTAGTTAGGCTGCGTTGAGAAGGAAGACTTATGAGAAGTATCTGATAAACCAATCTACTACACCCTCTTTGACGGTGCCGGTACCTGGACCAGGAGTCTGGGGCCAAATTGCAATGTAGCGCGGTGTATGTGAGAGCTAGGAAAATCAAGGGGAATAGGGAGGCGCTCAACGAGCCACGAAGCAGGGTCAGGAATCATACAAGCTCGTAAACGCGGAAAAGGCATGGTCTCTGCAAAAGTTACAAAAGCTTCGTCAAAGCGACACTAACCGGACAAAGAACATGGAGATGAAGTGACTCTAGTCAGAAGGGTCAGGAAACAGAGAAGGATTAGTTGGCCTTCCAGCTGGAGGAATTCCTCGCGACAAGTTAACACCTTTCTACATCATCACGATTTATTCGCTCCGACAACTAGTATACGAAGCGGAGCTAGGACGTAAACGGCAAGTGACAGTAAGCAACAGTACAGCGGTAGAGGTGCTCCAGTTGGCCAACTTCTCTACTTCCAACACCTCCGAGGTACTTCTGATTTTTTGAATCTGGCAACCCACTGTTGACCCACTAGAGTGTTGAAACTTCGCCCTTGTGAAACCTAGATTCTGAACATCTCAGCCGAGAAAAGAAGACCATTCAGCGTCAAATCTCCCTTCTCCGTTCCGATGGAGAACGGAGAATTGACGGTGGAGTAAGCAATAGGGTGCCTAGAGCAAACGTGCATCGCAGAATACCCTTTTTTCGTGGCCAGGACGGAAAGGGAATTTCACATAAGTTTTTGTCAAGTGGCATACGAGTTCGGGATTTTTCTCTTCTATGCTGTTCTCCTTAATATCCCTTAACGAATATCTGCAAACGCTTCTTTTAAGTAACCACTTGAGCATTGCCCTCATACCTTTTCTGCTCTTGAACCCTCTCTTGAACCGCAATTCTGTTTACTATCGGCTGATGTTTATCGAAGAAATAGATTGTTGTTAGCATCTTTGGGTATAAACTATCGAAAGATTAGGAGTACTCCCAGTTACGAGAATAACGGCAAAAAGCGGGAAAATAGTGGAAACTTAGAAGAATCGTAGGATAAAGTGGTTTAAATTGCTAAACTAACCAGAGACAACGCAAAGCTGCCTAACACAAATTACTAGGATAAGCAGTCATTCGGAATCCATTGAGAGTGAATGCTACATCAAGGCATTTTTCCAGGAATACCCTGTTTGTGGAACAAGTCCATAGAGCCTTCCAGGTCTGTCTTCTGTCTGTTTTTACACTGTTTGCCGTACAGGTTTGTTATGGTAGGAACCGCTTTATTTGGTCGACGTTTCGACTGATTCGTCGTCTTCAAAACGGTGTAAAAACATTATGCAACATGCTCAGGTTTCAAGAAGACCGAACGTAGACACGTCTTCTGTCTGTCATTCACTTCATGCAAGCATACCAGAAGAAAATCGCTGTTTATGAGATATCTAGCAACAGACATCATTTCGAACACTGACTTCAGATTATCTTTCAAGAATGTAAAGTGGCTTCTCAAGGTATAGTGGTCTTAATCTTCCCCAGCGATAGATCTGTTCTTTCTCCCTTTCGTTTTCAAAATTTAGGTCCATTCCCAATAAGATTCAGTCTAAGATGATTATTTCATACTCGATGCGAATGTGTATCAGATTGGTTTCTTCCTCACTGGATCTTTTTTTTTTTTGAAATATCAGCTCGACAGTGGCCACTTTGATACTTTCCACTCAAAGCGAGATGTTCAGTAGAGGAGTCTCACCAGTCAAAAAGGATACCCGTGACGTAAACAACTATCTGTAGCGAAATATCACGATTGAAGGCTTCAAGCATTGAAGGGTCAAATCGGGCTCTTCCCTTGAAACAGGACTCCATTCAAATCCAGATGCAAGATCTAGGTGTCGCATTCCAAAGTAGTTATGGGTTTGGTTGAGTACTCTTGTGAGTGGGAACCGATTACGATGCTTGCGTGGTAGAGAACCTAGTACCAATGGTAGGGGCATCCTTGCTCTATAGAGATCGAGTAGGGTACTTCTTCCTTCACGATAAACGTTCCCAATACTTCTGTTGGCCCAGTTATCCATCAAGTCAACAAATCGTGTTGATAATTTTCGAAGTATTTTCCGGTAGCTATTCGAAAGCAGCGATTTCTTCTAATTCATCGCGAATCCCATCACGTCATCCGGCTTACTCAACTTCCTGTCCAACGGGCTTCTTTCAGCAATTCTCAACTCCCTGACATTCAAACATGGACCCTCTGTTCCTGATAGGGTCAGATTGAGTAAAGACCAAAGTTCCTTGGCGTTGATCAATTCCGGTTTTGGGTACTCCCATGCAATCGTCTTCCATTCAAAACATTGTGACGTTTGGTTGTCTAGTTGTTCTATTCAAGACTTGCGTGGGTGGTCGGCGTGCATGTTAGTCAGTGCTCTTAATCTCCCAGGCACGGTGAGCCCGCCTTGACGCTGCCCCACTAACGATGCCCTTGACTGTTGGAGCTTAGATGGCTTAATCCGTGATAAAATTTCTTGAGATGGAATGAATGCTTCCTTAATTTCACATCAAAGGATCACTGTTTGTTTAGACTCACTCGCATTAACCCTCTTCAGAAAGGGCACACGTGGGTGGGTGAAACTCCACCTTTAGTTCTCCTGCTGGAGCTGGAGCTATTAGACGTTAATTTGGGAATTGAAATATTCTCGTCAGAATTTCATCCGGGAAATCACTCTACACTTTTTAAAGTACACTTGAAATCAAACTGTTTATTATTATAACCTAAAATTCCTCACTATCACTTGCTTTTACACTTTTGGTTCGAATGTATAAGAAGATACTAGAGGATAGAGTTCTTGGAGAGTGTTGTTGTTTTGTTGTTGTTGTTGTTGTTGTTGTTCTTTACCGCGGAGGTGCTTGTCAGAAATCTCATCGAAAGTGAACGTCAGGTAAAACTGAATGCATACTGAACGACCGTACTGCTCCTATGCAATTCGAGCTTAAGCAATTCAGCTAAAGGAGTCCTATCTGAGATTCTGCCAGTTGGTATGCGTTGTAAACACATCAGAGAACCTTACTAAAATAAGGTTGAAGACTACGGTAGCCTCTACACAAATAGTCAAATTAGATATTTATGATTGAAGTCTACGAAGAAATATTGGTTAGCCGGGGGTGTGTGAGCAAACAGCAGAACGCATTCGTTATTAATTCTCTTCCACTATCAAAACCTCGATCCATCTGGCATATGTCGGCGCTGTGGCATCGGCCCCATTAGCACTGATTATATTTTTTGCGAAAAACTCCATAGGGAGTCGCAAGGAGGCGATGGGTACCTTGACAGAATTCTTCTACCACTACTTACTTTTGATTAGTATACTGTTTAAAGCTTCCAAATCATTCTGGGCTATTTGATCGTCTAACTATGGCCAGTCATGTCCCTCCAGTGGCTGAGCCATTGTCTGTTGTGAAATGATTGAAGGAGAGTATCCGGGTGTGTTCTCCTCTTCACCACCATGACTTCAGTCTAATCTGTTTTTCAATGGCTTTCCATTGCATTCGAATGAGTTATCTTTGCGTAACGATCTCTCATTCTATTTATGACAATGTCAAGACTCAAAACATCAACACACAGGAGGCACACTCGTCAGAAGGACACCTCCAGTCGTTAGTCTGCTTCAAGATGGCAATTCTGAAGAAAATAAGTGCCTTTTCTTAGTATTTATCCCACCTAGTTGTTACAAAAAAGTTATTTTAATACTACAGCCAATCTTTTATAAAACATCAAACCATTTGACTTTCTCGTCACTCTCGAGGCCCACTCCTCTGACTCGCTTCTGCTCCACCCCCTTCTCTTCAGTTACCGTGTTATGGAGCACTCGAAGTTCAATGGAGCCATTTCACATCGAAAGCTCCGAAGCGGCTTTTTCTCGTTTTTTTTGCCCATTTATGAAGAACACTTGAACGGGCTGTTCTGACATCTCAGCCCACCCAATCTGTCTGCTCACTCAGGATTTTTTCGGCTTCAGCTTGGTCATTGATGACTGTCGTTTATTTTTAGTTGGCTTCGTAGTTGCACCTGCATGCAGGCCATGCAGAAAGCTCGCGTTTCTTTGCAGTTTATTTTATAAATTGGTACCTCATTTCATTTACATCTGCTTATTATTTCGAGCCGTTTTGCATGACGTCTTAATTGTCACCTGGTAAATACGTATCAACCACAAATCCTACAAATCTACCATCACAAAGAGAAGTTAGCAAGTTTTGAAGCATATTGCTTCATAAGGTGATCCCAATGCGAGCTCTTTGTTTGTCAGAATTATAAATTCGGATGGAATCGAATAGAAGCTAGACGCATTCAACTTCCCATACTTTGTTTGGTTGAATTTGGTTTCCACGAAAACAACTATGAAACCCGAATCGAATCCATGTCGGGGGTAAGCTTTCAAAGGTGTAATGCGCTCGAAGCTAATCCTCCTTGCCACTTTAGTAATAACTCGGGTCAAACTAGTCTTACCAGTGAGTACTGGACCATCATTTTTGTTCTTTCTACCACGCGATGACAAAAGATTGTGCTGTCAGGCACCTTTTCCATTTTCATTAGCATGCGTAAAAGGCCCACCTCAAGATCATCTGATTCGCCGGCTACGCCAACCAGCCGTTCACTTGGTAATCTTCTGAAAGACGACGGAAGCCGTAATTGACAATCTCCTTAACCATCTTAAGCTTCTTGAGATTCGTGATAGGTGAGAACGTCACAGACCAGCATCAACTTCTCTGACAGTAATAACACTGCAGTCTCAGTTTGTAACCTCGAATGGGCCACCTTCGAGTCCCACTTAGGATAAGATATGAGCTTAATGGATACCCCAGAACTTCTCTACGCAGCGTTGATCCATCAAGAGGATTCGAATGTTTTCGAAGGTGAATCTGAACGAGTGCGCTTCCTAATGTCTCTGAATTTGGATACCCTGTTTACCTTTTCCTTCCGAATTTATGTTCAGCAACGATCTACATCATTATTTCGGACCATCAAGAAAGGCAATGCGCCGCATCATGATAAACTGCTACTTTTTTTCACCACGATCATTTCTTCAGCGGGAATGAAGCCATCTCAAGGGAGCCTTTACAAATCAACCATTTTCTGAGGATTCACGAAATCGATACTGATGACAGATGTCAAGCGGTTTTCTCTCTTGTTGGGTATCTTAGGTCTTCCCATATGGGAATTAACCAGGAGCAAGTGCATAAAGAGTGCATAATGGCTAGTATTTTAATATAAATATCGCAATATCTTGAATAACCTAATTTTTCGTTTTTGTGAATTAACCATAAGCAAGTACATAAAAAGTGCTTAATGGCTAGTGAATCTCCTAATGAGCCATGATTCGCCAACGTAACTGAAACTGACTCTGTACACCGTAGTCCAGTGCCGTCATCGTCGTCAGATGTGGTTCACCCGAATTTCGCTTCTGCCCGAATAGGTCGATTACGGAATAGTAAGCATGTACGCTTTGTGAAATGTCAAAGTTCCTTCGATCATTGGTCTGCGCATATGGTGGGTTGACATTAACCCCTCATGTGCTATAATGCCGCGAATAGCCTAGATCGACTTCATTTCCGACGTTTTGTCGGCCATCCATTTGCCAATGACGAAAGCATTTCCGTTCAATGGTATATGCGGCTTCGTTCATCTCAAGTCTCCTGCAGTTAGAAAGAAACCTAATCAAATTGGCCATTCATCCTCAAAGAGCGCGTCGACTACTATTAAAATTTGATGCTTGCTGTTGTGGCTAAGAAAGCAGGAGAGCTCAAGCATTCTCCACTTGGGAGACCGAAGCTGGGAGAGTACAAAAAGGTAGTGTGCAGTCCCCTGCCTTAGAAAGAAGGCGTTCAGATAATTAGGAGGTGATGACGCCATTCGTTCAAGCTGATCGCCTCCTTTTAGTGAAAACAAAATTTTCCAATCTTCCCAACCATCAACGTGCTCCATTCCTGAACAGAGTAATGTTCTTGCTCCGTTCCTTTGGGATTCATTCAAAATCGATAATTTCAATCGATAGGTTTCCAGGTCGTTTAATCAATTTGCGTCTCTCTTCATCAGAGAGTTCTTGAAGTAGCCTTTTATCTGGTCTCATTTTTGAATTTTCGCTTTCAGCAGCATGTCAGCATCAATTCCAAGCGAAGCAATTTATGACGTGCACTTTTTTCACTGACATCGGAAAAAGACCGATCTGTCTGGATTCCCTCATCCTCGTCCCTTCAAGTCTGTATATCACTGGAGGCATTATCCTGAATTGCGCTTAATTTTCATTTACTCTGAGCAGAATATTCTAAAAAGTAAAGCCCGAGGTAATCTGTCGTTACGCAATTGAATCTCCCCGTTGAGTTAATGAATTCGCAAAAAAAAA
>UZAF01016133.1:40971-95655 GCA_900617895.1 Haemonchus placei
AGCTGTATGAAGAACACTGGAAGTGTTACAATGAGAGCGAACGGTCCGCGACAGCCGCGTGCGACGGATCGATTATAGAAAACCGTTCCTACTGCCCGTCTCCCAATTCCATCCCATACCACTTCGCTTATATTCTTCGCAAGTTTACAAGCCATGCGCCATGTCTTAATCAGTTAGGGTGCACTGAGAAAGGCCCGACCCCTGGGTGAGTCGCGGAAGCCTCTCGTGCTACCTTCTTCTTTGGCATCGAGCATTGTTGAATGTGAACAAATACGAAAGGGTAAAAAGAGATGAGTGTTCCAGGAAATTCCATAAGACATTCCAATTTTAAGCCACTTGAAAGCTCACTTTCTGCTTGAATCATTGCGCACATAACCTACCCTTGAGGTGCCAACAAAAAGAGCAATTGCGCAAAACTACAAAAACAAAAGCACGCAACAACGAATGAAGACCATCCTCCCACTCCCTCCACCTACGTGTAATCTACAATTTCTAAGCAGGAAATGACTATATTTGAATAGGCAAAACTTGGAGTTCTGAACAACTGACGTGGTAGCGTGCTCGTGAATGTGAAGCGGTTTTACAGAGTACCATGCCAAGGAAAGTCGGAAAATGGGCGGGACCTTTGGCCGTTTTACGGTCCAAAGGTTCAAACTTCATTACGCTTAGCCTTCGTTACTCTCGATAGAGAGCAACGTCCTCCCTTGATTATTTTTGACTGCTCCATATTAGCAAGCTAGCTTCTCTAGGTATCCGGTCCAAGTATGACCTAGTACGTCATTCTTAAGTAATCCGACAAACTAATTGGTGTTATCCACCGCTCGGAGGGTATGACAACAGCTGATAGAGGCTTGCAAAAGATGTTAGAAGGTCTTCAGTTCACCAAGAGGGGTCGAAACGACCTAATCTAACCTCCGTAGTTAATACATTTTTCTAAGCTTCGTTTTCGGTGTTCAAGTATGGATAACTCCTTGCTCTTCGCAATCGAACGAGGGCTACAACAAATAGGCTTACCGGATATCGTCAGCCGCTGCAGTCTTCCTTTTGGAATCTTTGATGCGCAGTTAATTATACTACGATTAGAGCTCAGATGAAACGAGAACACTAACGCGCTATTGCTAGTCCGTTTTTTCCTGCGCCTTCGTCTTGATGCCCCTTAATCGCCATCCAGGATCCACTAGCCCGGAAAAGGTTCCAGTTTTCTATATATATAGGATTAGGACAAGGGAATTCTTTATATGTCAGTCTTAAACTCTGGTTGTATCACAAGTATCCCACAAAAAGGTCGTAAGTAGCGAGTAGAGGATGGCTTGAAGTTTAAAATGTCGCTTGTGGACATTTCTACCCGTAGAAGATTCATGAATGCTACGGTACGGTGCTCCAGGTCTCGTTGGACAGTAGGGTCAAGATAGATATGCTGAGCGCAAAGTTATGTGCGGAGCAACAGGTTGTCCCGTGTATCCAGTCCTAGCGATTTCAGTCAAAGTCGATAAAAGGGGGGTCCAAAGAAGATCTAGCCGTTATTGATATCAACTCCATCTGCGACGCCTTCACGATATATAGCGGTGAATTGTGCCACCTCTTCTTCCTTTTCTTGGTGTAGGGCCTGTCTTTGTCTGGGGTTGTCTTCAGATTGTTGGGTTTCAGCATTACCTGTCAGGGTCACCTGGGCAGAATAAAAGAGCATTTTCATTCCGTCCGCTCCCACAAAACTTATCCCTATAGTTGTCGGTAGCTGAGACGCGAAAAATCCTGCCCTAATCATTAACAATATCCGCGCCACCCCATTTAACAACGAACGCATCCAACATCCACCCAAGACGAAAAGCTGAGACAAAATGTCCCACCAGGAGCTATTACCAGCTCCAGGAAGGCTTGAATTTACGGATCCTAGCAATTCCTTTCGTTATCATTGTCGAGGGAAACTCTCTTATGTGCTTGGCTGATGGAAGAGCCTGTCTCGTGCACGTCGGTGTTTAGTGATGCCTCCTTGTGTGCTCACCCATGTTATGCCATGCATTCGACGCCGATACCGTACAAAACAGTAAAAACCAGCAAGCATGAATTTTTAAATTGAGTGAGTTGGAGGGGAATGGATAGGAATCATGCGCTCGAAAGGCGTACCTCGGTCCCCACACCAGCCTCGTGTCTAAGCTGATACAGTGAGCGCGGCATCGATGTTGGGCTTCCTCTTGCTTCCCCTCCCCCTTACTGGCAACTATTTTGCACCTATTGTTATGTCACTGCTGTCTTACAATTACTTCACGAATCAAGACGGCTCATGTGTTTCACACCTAATATATACCGACTGAAGTTTTTACAGAAAATTTAAGTATTAATGGCTGAGTCTTTCGGACAGATACACCGGGACTGCTCCTTCAGGAACTCGGAACAAATGATAGTCCCTCATCATTTCCTGTCTGCGCCAGGAAATGATGAAGGACTATCATTTGTGTGGACGTTGCATTTAAGCACGTGACTTTGCGGATCGTTTCCAAGTACTTTCTTTTCTTGGGGCATGCTGCAGCCCCAATGTGAAAAATGAGCCTCAGTCCGCTTGCTTGAGGAATATTCTGTAGAAATGTTAGCCGCCGAATTCTTGCTGAGTTTCGAATTCCTTCAAGTCCAGCATAATACAACTTATAATGTCCATTTTCTTCGGATTCGGAGCATGCATGCCTCTTTTAAGAGTATTCAGTGGTTTGAGATAAGGCTGTGTATTATAAAGTAGCACTCGTAGCGGGAATCGAATCCGGACAGACACCTTTTTGTGCCAACCGAGCCTTCTAAACTGCCGCATAGGTAGTATACTTGTTTAGAAGGACAGAAGCTCCAACTTGTATATTTGCTTGTCCCCGTAAATCGCGTGTAGGCCATATCCGCATTCAAATTGTCACTACGTTTCTGAATGAAAGTCGATTGCTGAGGTGCATCTCATTGTCAGAACGGGATTGACTAATGGTGGACGGCTCCGTATTTCACCGTTTTTATTCAGTTCATATCTGGCTAACAGCTCTTTTATGAATGAGTATCTGCTACATCTCACCATTCACAACATATCGTCTTTTTTCAAGGATCAGCAAAGTTTATAAGAATGCTATCAGACTCAGAAACCCACATCTAATCATTGTAACCCAGAAGCGAAAATAACAAATTGGACCTGAAATCCGAAAATGAGCTTATTCCGTCTCTTTTCGACCTGGTCCGTTTGGTTCTTATCGGAAGCAATAAAGGAGGTAAAGGTGTTCAGTCGTGCACTGCTCGGGTTAAAAACAACCAGCGGGTTAAAAACAGCTCCTTCAACGCTGAATGTACTCCTCACACATAGGAGCACTCTCTCTGATGCCGTCGAAAAACTACATTTTCTAGTAAAAGAAGTATCCTGCTCCATGACAACGTAGTTTTCTGTTCAGTAAGAACTACAGGGTACTTTTGAATGAAGCTTGATTTCACAACCTTGTGACGTATTTTACAATACTGAGTTTCTTCGAACAATTTAAATCTGCCCCATTCAGCAGATCTTTTGTCTAACGATATGAATATTGATAATTGCCGCTATTTAAAAAAGGCATCCGCGAAATCTTCGTTTTAAAGCCTGAGGATTTTTGAAAATAAGACATTCATCTTCTTTTCATCTTCTTCTTGACCAAGCCGGACAGTTGCTACTAATCGTGCAATCCTTTGTTTGAAATGAGTTCGAGTTGAATCGGGGTAGTTTCTCTATTTCGTGGTTATTCAAGCATTTATTCCTTGCACATATTAGTGATGGAGTGGTGTAGCACTCAAGGGGCGGAGGTGATGTTGTGGCAGGTGGCGTATATCGGACACACATGGTCAGGGTTTGAATCCCAGATCGATGTCAGCATAGGCCTCGTTCCATCTCTCCAGGGTCGCCCAGTTGGTACCGTACTTGTCTGGGAGGTTAAAAGCACCGAGTTGTACATAGGCTGGCCGTTGCAGGTCACTGTACAGGCCACATACGCATTCATTACATCCTAACAACTTTGAAATGAAGTCGAATGCGGGGCGCATCCCTCAGAAGAGATTGATTAACGCTGGAAGACCATATTCTTTGAGACCTATGTGAACTCAAAATTCGATGTAAGAACGTGGCACATTGCACTTACCAGTCCTACCAGAAGTTCATATCCGGAAGCACTCACCATGTCTAAATGCTTCCGAAACTAGGAAAGTGCTTTGAGTTGGTAGGAATGACGTGGGTAGCTTATTCGCCATACCACTTCACTGTGTTGTTCGTTGGTGTGAATTGCAAGTATATAGTAAGTATTGATGTACGTAACATCAGTGTCACCGCAAAAAACTTTGCTTACTATGCTATGATCACCCTTTCTGTTGAACCGGTCATCAATGTTTATGCTACAGTAGAAGGCGTGGTACGAGTAAACTGAAATTAAACGGGTGGGGTGCAGTTGAATCGATCTTCAGTGGGAACGCTAATTGAGTAGGCACATAACAAAAGTGTTTAGGCCCCATCAATGCCCCGAGTAGCAGTTTTCAATGAAACCTATCTTCTATCTTCCGTAATTGGACTTGTTACTGTTTGTTGGATCTTTTTTGACATTTCTAACAAAGCTACTTATTCAAATGGTAATCTGGCAAACGTTTCTGTTCTGTGAATGATTGAGCCATAAAGCACTCATTGACCGGTAGCTGACCAGCATCACATTTTCAACATTTTAGATGAAATTGCTCAAATGCACGAGTCACGAAAAAATGGGTTCTGGTATCTCCCCATAAGATAAATTCGAGGCATCCCCCCCTCCCCACGTGGTACCATGTGTGCCGATGTCAGGTGGAAAAAGTTCCTGGACAGGGTACAATAATGGGCCAGACATTGTATCGTGTGAATGGCACCCCACAATGGACGAGTCTCGAGCACTGTAGAGGCCGCACCATTCACAAGGGAACCCATGTAGGAAGATCAAACAATTTGTCATGACCCATAACGACAGTGAAAGGCGATACTGATCAGTTTTGGTTTGGTGTAGTCAGCTCCTTGTGCAATTGCAACAGCTCGTCCGAATATCTCTTCCATTTTGTTTCCGTCGTAGTAATCTCGTCCATGCTCTATTTTTCCTACTTTTGAGGAGCCAAATTTTTCTCAAAATCGGCGAATTTTCTCGCTTCCTTCCACAGTGCAATAGATGAACTAATCCCAACCAATACTTCCGCTTTTCGATTTGAATAGGATACCGTAGAATTATCGTGAACTGTGCCTTCAAGTGAGCCCCTGAAAAACACTCAGAGAGAATGAAGAACTGATCCGGATGAACTGTATATCTCTGGAACTGAGCGCTTGACAATTATGTCATAACTACGACCTCATAAGAACAAAACCCTTGTTCATCTGATGATCTCCTTATGTACCACGAACGACCACCTCTTAATGTTGGCATGCCTCTTGACTAGTATGTATGCTTGCTTCAACACTTCCAAGATTTTAAACTTTATACGGCTAATGTTACGCTAAGTTCGCCTTCGTCACAGCACGAAATCCATAAAACCATTTGAGGTAGATTCTCCCATAAGGCAAGATAAAACTAGAACAATTCTTTGGACTAGAAAACCCCCTCACCCCGTATACAAGAGGCTTATCTGATCTAAGTCGTCGGAGCGTTAGATCGACCACCCAGAAATTAACGTCTATCGCTCGTAATTTCATTCTTTTTTTTCGACTTTCAGGCTCTGACAAAGGCGAATCTGCCGGAGCGTAAGCTCTAAAAAGTTTGAAACCTAACCTTGGAAAGGAGAAAGCAAGCATATACATATACTAGGAGTCGATGAGATGAAGATATGGTTATGATATTAGTCTTCCTTCTGCAAGTCTAGCCTAAAAGGATTCATATGCTGAGTACAAAACTGAGGGTAGAAGTGTCGAAGAGGGTGTAAATACCCTTTTAGAGGATAGAAAGTCACGAACTGTTTTATCCAATGAGCACAATTCTACGTTCTAGTGAGAGCGTGGGCAATGTGGAAGGCCGTTTTTCCCTTATTAGTGGATCATCCACATGTGCTAGTCTCTTTATCAAATAAAATTGAATAAATTTATGGATTAAGCGGCATAAAGCACATGCTGTTGTGAAGCAGTCGTGTGTGTTGATTGTCAAGAGACCTTACTTGTCGCACCTTTCCAAATTGGAACAATTCTCCACTCCAACTAGATGGAATAAGTGCTTTTTACCCTTGTTATGCTCTCGCACCCCTTTGTCAGATTCCTTAGGCATCCACCTCTCAGCCTGGCATGGCATAACTGATTTTTCGTGCTTCAATACCCCACGTGCATTTGTCGTCACAAGTTCCATTGTTCGTTGAATAATTTTCGAAATTAGATCATCATTTTCTCGATTGTTTTCTACATCTGCTTTGTTTCTTTGTTAGTAGCAGTCTCGTGACTCGAGGACTCATTTTTCGAATTTAGAAAACTAATTTTTTATTCATTTGGTGGCTTAATACATTCTTTGCGGGGGTTTGAATGAAGGAGAAAGGGAATAGAAAGAAAAGGAATACGGAATCGTGCCCCATTCGTTTGCAAAGTCCGGATGAAACAAAAGCCGCTTATTGACCGCTTATTTAACTGTGGGCGGATGTATTAAATGTAATGGGAAATCATTGGATTTGAAAACTCTGATCACAATTATTCTCTCCTTAGCGTTTTCCATAAGAATAAGCTTACGAGATCTGAAATGATATTCGCTGTAGTTTGACCGATGATTGTTGGGCATCATTCGAGATAATTTTACATTAGCTTTGATCAGTATTAATGATTCTTGTTGATTATTATTATTATCGTGGTTTAATAGGTTATTAAAATCGTCACTTTTTTCTCGGGTAACTTCCATTCAATCCGAAACTGCATGAAATAGGTTTTACCGGTCTTATTGTTAGTCAGAGACCACTGATAATCATCTCAGCAAGGTTTTTGCCATACTAATGTTTCAGAACTATTTTCAGACGGATATAGAACCAACTCGCCGATGGTTTCACCATTCTTATGGGGTATGGAAACGAATAGTAAATGATAAGGTCGTGTTGGATACCTTTATCGTAACACATATTTGCAAATGTTGTCACTCGACCGAAGATAAATCAAACAACAAGCGGTTTCAGTGCCCATACAGTGACTCACAATCAGTCTATTTCGTTTTTTAATAGAAGAGCTGCCAATGCCTCTAAAGACAGGATATATGGTTCGGGAATTGTCACCTTGGCGCACAGCTTCAAGCTAATTGTGATTGATCATGGGCCAAATTTGATCGCGGGGGGGGGGGGGGAAGGAGGGGAGAGAGCTAGATAATGGTCGTCAGCTTCTGACGGTCAATTAGATGACGAGATGAAAAGTCATTGGCTAAGGATTTACAGGATTTCCTTTTTACAAGCTTTCACTTGGGTCTTTTATCTGTTACTTAGTCCATCTAAGGTCATAAAATGGCCACAAATGGGGTATGTATGGTAGTATGCCGAGCGATTCCCTCGACGGTGGAATTGCTATTAGATGTCGTAACTGAGAGGGGTGCCGGCAGCGCTCGTCGCCCTCGTTACGGGTCGAAGCGTGAAGTTGAGGGCAAGATTTGAACTCACAGTAGATGAAAGTGTAAATGCCGAGCAGCCTCTGCCATTTGGGTGCGTGCGACCGTGGCACTTCGAGTACAGAGTCTGCCGCCTATGTGAATGTGACGAATGCGCTAGAAAGGGGTCTAAAATGATAAACAAAATTGCAATAGGAGCTGTCCGAGTTGAAGTGCACGTTCAGTCATTGCACCAAGTGCCCCAACCGGCAGAGCCGCTTACTGCTGGGGCTTTCGAATCGTTTTAGCCTCAATCCTAGTTGCAGAATAAGCCACATTTAGGAGATATAATAAAGAAGAGCGATGTCGATGAAACTACGTCTCTGTTACCTCAAAAAAGGAAGAGGTCTTTTCCAACGCTCTAAATTCTGGGTCAATTTTAAGGTGGAATAGAAATGGCGCAAATGTAAGGCTTCGTTTTCTGATTATGGTAATTTGAAGATGTGTTTTGAAGCCCCATGGAATGATTCTGCGTGGGTGAATGATTCCAATGCAATGGCAGTGGGGTTATCGACTTCTCGAGGAACCGAATCCCCCTTTGATCCTTTGATAGTTCCTCTTCGTAAATAACTCGGTGTCTGGCAATATCCAGCATTTTTCTACCCGATGAAGTGAGCTCCAGCTTTCTAAATTTGCCATTCATTTTGATCAAAGACATTTCCTAAAGAAGTTATATTTCTTGAAAGAAAATTAATATCTCCACTCATTTCTGCTCCTCTGTGGAATAGAAGGGCGTTGTTCAGCACGCAAGACATCCCACGAACGCGTTCTCTCAGAATCTATTCTTTAAGCCTGCCCATGTAGGCGCTTGTTCAGTTTACTTCTTGTCCTTTGTCAGCCTTATGCTTCTCTTGTTATTTCCTTTTACTCGATTTCGCGTTTTTTGTTTCCATATGACTCCTTAATGAATTTTTTTGTTTGCTTCAATGGCAATGGGCAGATTTTCTATGAGACTTCCCCTTCTTTTTATGCTGCTATTTTTTTATTCATGAGAAATTCGTAGTAGAAATTATTTCATCATTATCTTTTTTGTTCCAATTTCTCACTGCCTTTCCTTCTTTTTCCTCCTTTCCTGTACACAGTGGTTCCCAAAAAGTAGACTCAACTTTTAACTGGTGACATATTTCGTAGCTGACACTATTTTAAGGGATTTTTTTCGGAAAATTTTGTGTTCCCGTGCTTTTCTGCTCCGAATGAGGTTGATGACATCATACCAAGTTCGCAAAAATGTTTTTCCCTCTAAGACATACAACTAAACTGTAACTTAGTCGCTCCGCCTTTTTCATTGGATCCACTATTGCCTGAATGTAGTGGATTCGGAAGCCATGCAATTCGGGCTGAGTGGGGATTGGCATGGTCATAAGCGAGAATAGACTTCTTGTACTTATGTACTGCCGTCCATATGTGGGTATCATAGTCGAAAAACTAGTGCACACTTCAGAGTGACGGTCTTTTTGGGAATAAGTTCGCCAAAACATGGCACTTAAAAACTCGTCCCAAAATGTCCTCGTGGAATCCGGCTTTGCATGATTCGTTCATGGCGCCTTCTCACCTCCAGCCACCCAAACCATCCAAACCCGACACTTGTAATTTTTGGGCTTGTTTGAGCTCACCTGTTTACTACACTAGCAATACTTGTTTCAAATTTCAAAATTCGACATCGAAAAAGGCTGTTACCGCAGATATCACATCGATTTCAAACTTCTGCTCCTGTGAGAAAATAAGGGTACAGTGCGTTTCAGTAGTATACGTCCACCCCTCATCTCAACAAAAATTTTTCTTAAAGGGGTGATCCAAATTAGTAGCATGCATTAAGGAATTCGCTGCATTAGAATAAAATGGAAAATAGGTTTTCAGATCTTCAAGTTTACAAAGGAATATTTTATAAGTATTTTTTCGAATTTCGACCGTTTCATAGTATACGTCCACTTTAAATAACAGTTTATTTATACAAACACAACCGTGTTCTTCATGAATATCAGTAATCAATTGGTGCACCCTGTTTGAGTGAGAGCTCCATGAGTCGATGCGGCATGCTCATTGTTAAGTTCCTGAGGACTGAGCGGTCGATGTCTCTCCACGCCTCCATGATCGCAATACGCAGCTCGTCGATGGTGGAAAACTGCCTGCTGTTAGCGTACACCCGTCGCACAATTATTCCCCAAAGGTTCTCCATTGGGTTCAGATCAGGACTGCACGCAGGCCACTCCAAAACATCAACTTTCTGTTGCTGAAACCATGCAGATGTTGACCTGCTAGCATGGACACTTGNGAACTCACCTGTTTACTACACTAGCAATACTTGTTTCAAATTTCAAAATTCGACATCGAAAAAGGCTGTTACCGCAGATATCACATCGATTTCAAACTTCTGCTCCTGTGAGAAAATAAGGGTATGTACCTATACATATATCTCCCTGACCTCTTCGATTCTTCAAGCACAATCCGGTCGACGGTCTCAGTCCCACTTTTCATCAACACGCTTGAAAGACTGTATGGCCGATGTTGATCCACTCATGATAAATTTGACAGAGGTTTTTTTTTACAATGCCCCACTTCAGAGGTCCATTTTTTAGTTTTTATTCAATCCCATCCGTGACCATGATGACGATGTTGGGCGGTGACTGTACAAGCTTTCGAAGGAACAATAAATCCCATAATCCCTTCAAGCGTTTGCACATTTTTGAACAAGATGGCCTACTACAGAGAAGGCTTGGCTGACCTGGACGAGCACTAACGGCTATCTATCCCGGACCGGGCGGGTTACAGTGTATCGCTGTCCCCACGCTGCCTTTTCTTTAAATACATTAACTATCCATAAACTCGAGAAGAAAGCTGACTTCCTACAGCAACTCATCGTTAACTCTCCTTGACTTTTGTTTCCTTCCCTTAATATTTAAATGGGTCTAAAATTTCGTTGCACTTTCAGTGCTTGCTCACAAGTTGATCTTTTCTCATATCTTTTAAAAAGTGAGTAGGCGGAAAGGTCACCAAGGTAATTAACTGACATTTTGTTACTAATAGTTTTGAAAGAACTTTTGCTGATGCTTGTGCTGACGATTGAGAGCAGCAAATGAGAAGATAATTGAGTAATTGGTTAGGTATTTGTTTTTAGAGGTTCCTTCAATCCCTAGGGACCTCATCATTTATTGACAGTCTAAATAATTTAGCACTCGAAGAAAAACCAGTATCAATGACGTCAGACTAATTGTAAGAAAGAAATGTATTCACTCAGTCTGTGAATAGTAGTGGGCGGGTTTCTCATTTTCACTTCTCGTAGTCTCCTATCAGTTTCTATCGCTTGATATCATATTCCTTTATTAGTCTCCGATGCCTTCATTTTATGTGCGAAAACTTTGATGCAAATTCAGTCACCCACAATCTCAGGAAAATGACCGAAGATCATAACCTTGACGTTACAATTAAATTTTCAATTATATTTTCATTCATGCGGAGAGTCAATTTTTCTCATTCATCTTCATTCATTTCTCGTTTTCCAGTATTATATTTTAGAACATGGGCATGCTGTCAGATATACAACGTTCTCATTTAATGGCACGGCGTTTTGTTGTACGAAATGCCCTACAATATTTTCAACTGGGGCCTAAGGTGAAGTGGCGCAATCACACGCTCATGGTCTGGAGAGATTGAATCTCCGCTCGTCTTTCGTCCAGACCACAGAGCCTTCCATTTCAAGGGCCGCTTAACTAGAATTGAACTCGTCTGTGAGGTTAAAAGCATTGACTTGTACGTCAGCTGACCACCGCAGTTCATTGGATCGGTCACATACGCTTCGCAACGCAATCACAATTCTGTGTAGGAGTCAGATGCGAGGGCGCACACTCAAACGAGAGGTCAATGTTAAAAACCTGAATCTTTTGTCTTTTATCTCTATTTCCCTGATTTCCTCTATTACTCTTATTTAATGTTTGAAGAGCTGGAGTGTCATCAAATTGACCCATCATTCTTGAGAGGTAAAGTTTGTGGTGACTTTACGTACGGCTCTAAATTGTAGAGCGGAATTACTGGTTCACAATATATAGTTCAGCTGTGGCGAAAAAATCCAGAAGGTCCGCTGAATTGGGGATTGAGCTACTGGTACCAAATGTACTGAGTTGTACGAGGTCATGACGATGGAAGGAATGTTTGGACGAGATACCTGTCGATGCAGATAAAAGGTGCAACTGCATAGGTGTGCTCTAATAGCAATGCCGCCAGAAAATGCTTTCCACTGTTTACATGGGCTAGGACCGAATGCCAATGTAATTTCGTGCTGCTGCAACCTTCATGTTGTTTCCCTTTGCCACTCATTACCATTCTTCTCAAAACCCGCTCGCAAATTGGTCCCACAAAATAAAATCGTTGAGGAAGACGTCTCAGATGATCAGCTGATTGCATTATCGAAAAATGGATTTTAAGAGTTCGACGGACATATTTGTGAACGACATCCTTCACACGTATTCTGTTAAATGCACAGTTCACGATAATTTTGGTTAATCCAGATTACGACGAGAAATGGAAGATATGGTGGGAAATAGTGTGATGAAGGCGAGGAAAGAACGCGATTCGGCGTTTCCAATCCAAGTAATAAGGCTTAGAAAAAGTCGTTGAAAAGGGGGCTATATGAGAATGAGACCAGAAAAAATGAAGAAGAAGGGATGTTGAGACGAGCTATACAATGTGCGTCGTTGAGTACGTGTGGGTCCTGGTGCGACTAGCTGACTACAGTAAGCAAAAATGTATTTCAAAATTCATTTACTATAAGCATAAGTTAACAGAAAAGCTAGTAACAGCATAAATAGCCCACCTATTTTACCTTCTTGGGGTAGAAAATTAAATAGGGGAACGCAGCAGCAAGAAGAATAATAAACAATAAAAGAATAGAAAAAATACATCATCTCGTTACTCAGCAATCAGTCAATTGTGTGTGGGTCCTAGAGCGAATATTGCAATCTGTATCGCCTTGACGCTCGTCTGAGGTGACATCGATCGATAGGGGGGGGGGGGGGTGCTTCCGGGCGATCCAGTAACGGGTCTCCCATTATGCCCTAGCCGTTGAGTTTTGGATCCGGTAGCGTTCTTCCTGTCATACTTGGGAGCCACTGGGTGTTCATTGAGGGGGAACTCAGGAACCATTTTTTTTGCGAACAGTGCCTTTAAGAACCACTGACCTAGATAACATTAAAACCCACTTAGGGATTCGAAGCAGCACAGAGAGGGATCGGATTTCGTCTCAATGGCAACTTTGACTACTACATGCGTTGCTGTACTTTTTAAAGACATTTTCCCGGATAGAGTCGTTTCGAACATCATTGCGTCCCGCGTCCCTATCACAAAAGCATCCCGCACCTGCATAAGCATATCTACGTGATACGATAAATCCGAGACAAGGTTGAGGGTCATTAATGTGCATGGGGAGCATATAGAGGGTCATGTACAGTGAGTGGTTGACAGCAACTGATCAAGCCTTTTTTGTGAAAGATATAGTTCAATATGGTGCGTTTTTGTGCCTGCAGCGAAATGCTCACATTTGGGAACGACGTTGGGCTAGAAATGAACAACTATGCGTACGTGTGTGATACTGGTATAGAATTAGGTTCAGATCATCCGGGAGAATTTGCAGATTTACTTTGCTACTTAGGTGCAGCATTTACAATGGCAAGTATTAGAATTGAAATTAATTGTAATTGCAATTGCATNCTTAATTTGTGACACACCGTGAGGTCGAGACCCAAAGATTGGGGCCGACTTTTATGGTCAAACTCGCATCTGCACCCTACGAACACTGTAATACAGTATTAACGGTTTCGTCACGACTTATCGAGTGATCTATTCCTAAGCATCAATACTTCGACTGCTGAATTACATACTTGAAGGCACAGTTCACGATAATTTTGAGGTAACCGTTTTTATTCGAAAAGCGGAAGTGTACATTGGGAATAGTTTATCGGTAGTAAAGAAAGTGAGAGAATTCCCCGATTTCGAGAAAAATATGGCCTCCCAAAAGTAGGCAAAATGGAGGCTGGACGAGACGGAAATAATATGGAAGGGGTATTTGTATGAGATTTCAGTTATTGCAATTGCGCAAAGAGTTGACCACATCAAGCCAGAACCGTACAGAACTTACAGAACTGTCTTTCATTTTCGCTATGGATCATGATAAGTTGTTTGAACTTCCTACATGGGTTCTCTCGTGATCGGTGCAGCCTCTACAGTGCCTACAGTGCCAGTGAAACTCTCCGAGAATACACACGGGCCAATCTTTGAGCCCTCATAACTCCCTAACTAGGCCGTTTTCCGACCTAATCGTGCCAGATACGGTATACACAGGAGCCTCAAATTTATCCTGTGGGGAAATTTCACAAACCATTTTTATCGTGAACTGTGCCTTTTTATCCTTTTATCGTGAGACCCAAAGATTGAGGCCGACTGGTCTGGGTGTGGCTCCTTAACAAATGAAAGAGTCCTAAGAACTCCTTCATTTATTTATTCAATTGCTTCATCAGAAAGTTCCACCCATATAATAGCTAGGATTTGGATTGCACCTATTTCACGACAAAAATCTGGGAATAGTTGGAAAGCTTTTGAAAATAAACGGAACACTTGTAAAGGCACACGGGAGAAATAGGAAATATAGAAGATCAAAATGAAAAGGAAGAAAGAAAAAAACGAAAGTCCGAAAAAGTGAAAGGATGTGTAAGAATGAATTCTGACTACCATTTGAGATCCCAGCTGTTTGCATGAATCCTGAACTGCAGATTACCAGTGTTAATCCATTCCATTTTTGGATTCTATATCTGTTCGCTTCCCCTTCGAGAAAACGCGGTTGTTCCCGAAATCATTTTTATTTTCTGAATAATTCATATTATGCTCCAACTTCCTTCTTATTGCAAGCTTGGCACAACGGTTCATAATGGTAATAGTCTTGTGCAGCCTGATGTTTCGTCTTTTTCGATTCAGAGGGGACTCGATGAAAGAGAACAACACCTCCAAATTACCCAGCCAAGGCTTAAAGCACTACCAGTGCATGTTTGGGTCCGACCCAGGAACTTCGATAACAGGAAAAAAACATCTAAAAGGGTTTTATCGTTGCATCAGGAGCGTCAGGTGTCATTCACAGATGGCGACCAGTAACAATGAGGCTTTCCACTGTCTTCTGTGTTCAACATCATAAAAATATCACCTCGTGATGCCCTGATTCACAACTCGCACTGATGGGTGAAGGCTAGGGGTTCGCTTGTAGTGGACGCTAGTACTTACTTCCATTGCTCAGCAAATGGTTAACAGTGAGCGCTAGAACTCACAAAAGGAGGGTTAGCAGACTTTACTTACGCCTATAAACAGTTCCTTCAAAAAGGAAAAGAAATCTGTCTATCAGGAAATGTAGATTATCGTGATCTACCTAATGGAATGTCTTAGAACATTAAAAAATGATCTAGAAAATGTCACTCATGGGGACTTTATTACAGCCGGAAACAAACACTCGATGGTATGAGATCCTCTTACCATGGAATCTATGCTTCAGGAGAGGAGGAGCACTGGAGTGAATGAGGGGTATCACTAAATGTGGTCAGAGAGCGAAATATCACTATCATATTTCGAAAGGCTTCACTCAAAATGTCAGGTACCGTGATACCGGAACATTTTCTAACCCGACTTGTTTTTCAATTTCTCAGCGATACAACTTGCATACGAGCAAATTTATAACAAGTATGACAATAATGCTTCGTAGGATTACCATTGAAGTCAATGGCCGCTTGATCGGCGTGACATCTGGCGTTAGATGTTACAACAAAAATGTATGCTGACGATGTAAAAATTTACAAGGTCATATCTGAAGCGAAGGATCAATAGCGGCTACAGAGGGCGATAGCCATCTTAAGTGATTGGGCCAAACGGTGGCAGCTCCCCTTGGCCCCACATAAGACTAAGTGTATGACGATTGGCAAGAAGTCCGAGATTCCCTCTAGTCTGTATACAGTTGAAGGAGTTACAATCACCAATGTCACTTCTGTGAGAGACCTAGGTTTTCATTATACTGACACACTTGACTTTTCTGAACACATCAGAACCCGGTGTACCCTGGCCTTAGTGCGTACACTGCACATCTTCAAGGGGTTGTCTTCCACCAATAAGTCCATATTCTCAAAGCTTATAAAACATACGTTCGGCCCTTGGTTGAGAGTGGTGCTGCTGTGTTCAACCCATCTAGGAGAAGGGATGTTGAAGCATTTGAGAAGGTGCAAAACAATTTTACGCGTAAAATCCTTTGCCGATGTAGGAGTTTTTTCTACTCTAGAATTCCTAAAGCTTCTATCCGCAACAAATACTTTGAACTCTCTACTTTGGAATCACGGCGCAAAGTATTCGACGTATGTATGGTTTACAAGCTATTGTACCATAATAATAAATTTGGTTCTTTTGATTTTTATAATATGGTTCACTCCAGAACCAGAGGAGGTCAGACCAAAATAAATCTCCCTAGGCCCAGAACCAGTATAAGAGCCAGGAGTTTCGCATTCAGAGCGGCTAGCCTTTACAAAAAGGTAACAAAAAACATGATCGCTCCGGATTCTATAACTAAGTTCAAACGCTCTGTGAAAGTAATTTTATCCAAGTATGAGCTTTCATAGTTCCTTGCGGTTGACCGGTTTCTTCTTCTTCACCTTTGTTTTATATCTAACCTAGGTGTCACTTGCCTTATTTTATGTGGTTTCTTTATACGTGTACGCTTTATCTACGTGTGTTCCTTGTATTTGCTCCATCATTTAACTTAGTTCCAGAGGGTTGATATCATTTTATACTACGTTTGCCTTAGCAGCGTAATAAACATAACATAACATGAACTCGATGGGCTTGTCGATCTCCTCCTGACGGAGGTTCTCCCCTGAGGTCTTCATTTGAGAGTTTGTCGTGCTCGTCGCAAGCCCAGAGGCTTGCAACTGAATGCTCGAGCCAATCCTACAGATCTTCAATAGGATTCAGATCTGGGATTGCGAGGGCCGCGGTAGCAGAGGAATGGGATCATTTGGTGAGCAGCCTCTATTTGTGATTCGCGTCGTGGTCCTGCTGGAAAATTAAGGCACCGGGGCTAGTTCTACGAACGACTGGCCAGATAGCAACCTCTGTAATGTTGGGGCACATCTTAGAATTCATCGCTCCCTCGATAATGTAGAATGGCCAATTCCTTCGCCATAAAAGCTGCCGTGAACCATCACCGCCGTACTCCTGTCATATTTCACGGTTGGCAGCTGGTAATTTTCATGGCATCTGGTACCGATTGGACGTCACACAAACTTGATTTCATTACTTAAAAACAGCAAAAACTTCGATCCGTCACTTTAGATGGCCTTGCGCCACTGCGTAATTACCCAGCTCTTGAGTGCATGAGCTCATTCAAGAAGCGGCTTCCAAAGGACGTCGAACAGTGTTTCCGCAGGATTGGTCCGTCGGGCGTCGAGTTTTCACGATGAATTTCGATGCAAGTCATTCCTTGCACACTGCACAATGTTTCTGTCAACAAGATGAAGCGTCATTCTCGCTGATTTTGGGTGACTTTCTGGGATGACTTCGACAGACCTTATGACCTCTTGTTTCGTTCGAATCGTTTGTACGCACCTGACTGACACTCCTTGAATTCCGGGAACTCGCCAAGATGTTAAGGCATCCTTGAATCTCCAGCAGACTGAGTCAACTTGGTCTTGCCGTAATTTATAGATACCCGAGCGTCTGACAGGGCTTTATCGATGTACTAAGTGCTTGACGTGACACAAAGGAGCGAGAGCCACCTCGAAATTCTCATTATAAAAACCCACGAGTTGTCGAAATCGGAAGTGTGCGTTGGGGGCGATCGAAAGTAAGGCACAAGGCTTTGCTGGAAGGGTGGTGCTAGACCACTGCACAAGTATTTACAATGTTACCAACTGTTTAAGTTACCTACTGTTTAGGTTTTGCGAAAAAAGGTTGAAATTTGCGGAAGTTGCGTTTGAAAAAGTGAAAACGCCTACTTCACTTAACGGTATATTTTCTCGACTAAGAAACGTTCCTAAACACCACTATGGGCTCAGAAAGTGGCTATCCATCATTTTGCTCTCTAGCACTCAGGGTTGAATAAAATTGGTGGTCCACCCCTCTCCCCTCCCCCGCAACGTTTTCATCACGACTATTCAGCTACTGGATAGAACTTTCAAGTTGATGCTAATTTAGTGGGAGGGATGGTGGCGCATTCTGTGACCAATTGTCGCGGTTGCAGGTCCACATATCGCGGCGGATCCCCGGCAAGTAGCGTAATCGCCCATTGGGAATTCTCATCTTACCTCCATTCACTCAAGTAAGCGTCGACTGCGACAAGCGTGGCGCTCCTTTCGGGAACGAGATCTCACACATAGGAAGAAAATAAAATTGGCAGTTCCTTTCAAAGTCCGTTGCTCAGGCGTTGCGTTCCACGGTACTTTTTCCATCAATAAAAGGGATTGCTATAGGCGCTATTAGTCGTCTAAGGGTTTTTCCGTGTAAGCTGAGAGCCCTTATGGGTGATGCTTACTCAAGTTGAGGTGATTGTCGTATAGGTTCGGATAGGTCTCTAGCCAGCTAGATTTACTGAAGTGCGTTATCGGACCGTTGGATGGTATATCGATCCCGATTCAGATTTGTTTTTCAGTTTATGAAAAAGCAATCAAGTCGAAGCATATTGATAATAATGAGTACGCTCTTCTGTAATAAAAATCTCACAAACCCTATGAATGATATCATCGAACACTGTTGATATTATGATTGTCGTTCAGCTAATCTACTCGATTGTTATGATCAACGTTGTAGTTGCTCATTTTCTTATGACAGCTAGAGGGATAAGTAAAGTATAACAAGTTGGAATTGGTGGAGCTTGTTAAATAATGTGAAAAAACGTAATAAAGTGGCAATAAATAAAATGGAGATAAAGATCGTCTCTTCACCAGACGAACCACCATTTCCAAGTTCCCTGAGTCTCAGTGGTTTGAGGTCAATGGGCAAAGGAATGGGTGAAATGCATTGTTCAATACCGTTAAACAAAGTACACATATAATAGAAAATAAGTTATGCTATTGATAATTACTGGAAAATTTTCATAATTCCTTTGACCAATTTGGTGATATTCCTGGGATTATCCTTGATAGAATACTTGTAACAAATAAGTTTATTTCTATGTGTACATCTAACTACATATATTAGTGTTCTTGTTAAAATGTTGAGTGTTGTAGTGCTAAATTCTTCCTTATACCCATTTCTCAAGACGAAGGCCATCATTTCTCTGACTTTTCGTTGAACGTTTCAATCCAGCGAATGTGGAGCAGAGGTAAGGTATGTGTGTCAGAGGAGAACACCGTTTTCACTGTTGGATGTGGTAGCGGATGGCGTGTTAAGCCACGAACCTTCCGTGCGTCACGAATTGCATATTCGTGTGGCTAATGTAACAGGAGACTTGCTCCACAACGACAAAATGTCGTTCATTTTTTGAGAGAAATTCGAGTCATGTACTAATAGCGCCCACTCGAAAGCTTGCGCCATGAGCGAGCTATTCTGCTTGAGCAAGTCGTGCGATGTGCACATTATGCACCAGCCACCCGGTTAAATCCACCACAACAGCGAAGACTTCTTTTTTCCATTTTGTTTACTCGCACTGATAACCTTCAAAACGATAAGGACTTCAGAACTACCTGGAGTATTTTTGGAGTGTCCGCTCGTATCGATTAAAAAAGTAGACTATCGATATCCGCTGAGCCAACGAAGCCTTCCATCCCTCCGGATTCGGTTAATTGCTACCAAACTCGTCTGGTAGGATAAAAGCGTTGACTTCTACATCGGCTGGCCATCGCAAGTCATTGTAATAGGCCACATACGCATTCAATCCGCCACTACGATTCTAAATGGAAGTCGAATGCGTGGCAGCATCCCTCGGACAGGATTGGTTAACGCCCCAAGACTTTTAGACTTTACTTTACCTGGAGTATGTAATGCCATATCAGGGAGCGCATCGGTTCAAAGCGAATCGAACAGGAAGCGCAACAGCCGACCCGCTCCATCTGATTCATTGACTGTGGGCGTGGTGCGCCACGCACTTTGCTGGGTGCCCGTTGCTGTTGGAGGTTTACTGCACCGTAAACTCACATAACAGTACGTACCCTACAATTTCCCTCAACTTCCTCATTCGAACCATTGACTTTTGCTCTCTCACCCTTGGAAGATTGGACATTTGGAGACAGGTAATAAATCCTATTCATTCCCTTGACCATATAAGCCTTCAATGTGATTAGCGAACCTTTTGTTAGATGAGTAATATTGCATGTGACTAATGGGAAGGGAATAAAGTGCATTAGCAAGACCATCAGCTGAGATGTGACATTGGGTTTTTGCTGTTTAGCCGCAGTTTCTAAGGAAAACCTCTAGTGTGACCATGATTTTGATGGCTAAGTTTCATTTCATTTACTCGAACGTTACTCACAATCAGAACCAATTTGTGTTTTTCTGGTTCCCTTGACTTTTTTCTTTTGTTCCTCTTTTTTCATATGAATCTGCTTTTCATGGAAGCATCCTCGCTCTTATAGCCTTATTCTTTCACCCCACAACCCAGTTCGACTACCCATAAGGTGTGTGCGTGTATGTATGACTCCATCAACTCGACGATATAGTCAGAACACCACTAAGACTACGCATGCCTCGGACTTCTGGTGGCATCTTAACCATAGCTTATGTATCAGTACTAGGGCTGAAATCAGGCTGATATACTAACTCCTTTTAAATTCATGATTTCAAACTGAGTTCTGTGTTCGAATCTGAACTTTTGCCTGAAACTTGCCATTCTTGTGGAAATACCATGTAGCCCATAGCGTTGAGACAAAAAATCAAGCCTTTCTGCTGTTCACTGTTGAAGTCGGACTTGTCCCGCTGTTCCAGAACAGTGATGTTTAAAGAGTGATTCACCTAGGGAGGTCATCATAGTGGCTGAATACATACTGAGATGTTTTCACAATTTTGATTCATAACAGAGTGTTGTGGCGTGTTCTGGAACAATGCCATGACTCTCATGCTTTTATATTTAAGGTCTTCCTTTCATCACCATCGGTGGAGCGGGATTATTTGAGTAAACAAAAACAAGCCGCTCCTGGTGGATCTGCCATTAAACAACAATTTTCCCCTCCTCTTGTTTTCGTGGTTGTTTGTGGCTAAGAGCAAGAGATAATAATAGCAAAAGAATCTTTCCGACCGAACGGGGTGACTTTCCATATCATTCACTCTTATTCGTGCAGATGATAGCGATTGAAAGAAGAGAAAGCCTACTCAGTTGAAAGCTCATTCGTCTTGCACTTACATATGACGAGCAGCTAGAAGCGTCGAAAGCGGCCGTCTTGCATGCTCTAGAACATTTTGCTTATTATCCTCATGAGTTTTTCCAGTTTCTTTGAATGTGTTCAAAGACATGACGGACATGATTCAGAGGGTGGGTGATCCCGCGCATCTCCTAGTTGTGTGATCTCCACCCAGACGGATGGGCCCTCCTTCTGCCACTGTTGGCATGAATGAAGGGAGGCTATTTCAGTATTTCAGACAACCTTGGGTTGTGCTGGGGTAACCCGCTACAAGCACTTCCAAAACAAACATCCGCTAATGAGCCATATTGCATGTTTTTTTGTTTTACACGAGTTCGCTTTCTTGCGTTTCTCAGTAGGTGTTACTTTTCGTTATGACATTCGCAAGAGAGAGGGAGAGGAAAGAAGGAAATGAAGAAATACGAGACTATGGAGATAGGGATTTTTCTCTATAAGAGAGTATGCCTGGAAAAAAGGTCATAGAGATGTAAATACATGTTAGGACTATCTGAGGTATCAGATTTCGCGATGACCTAAGCCTGGAAGTAATCACAATAAAGCTCCCAATCCATTTCCTTCCATGATCGATTAAAATTTGCTCGGCTTCCATGTTAGGACAGACGTGTTGACTCAGATATTTGCTCTGCTATGCATTTACAACTCATTGTAGAGCTAACGTAAGATTGGTGCGTCTGTTGTGAAGCAAATGCATGGCGCGTGCCAGAAACGCCGATTAATGTTGACTATTCGATGGTCCCTTTTTCGTGCACAACAAAACTGGATCTTCGATGAGTGACGGATCAACTCACTATTGAGTGAAAATTTTCGGAATAATCTAATCTCTGCTGCTCTTGAGAAGTTGTTCTTTACCACGTTCACCATCTTTGCGTCCATTTCGTGGGAGAAGACCATGTCTTGAGTCCTCTTAAAGGCACAGTTCACGATAAAAATGGCTTCTGAGATTCCCCCGCAGGATGAATTTGAGGCCCCCGTGTATACCATATCTGGCACTATTAGGACGGAAAACGACCTAGTTAAGAAGTTATAAATGCTCAAAGGTTGGCTCGTGTGTATCCTCGGACGAGTTCCACCGGCATTGTAGAGCTGCACAGATCATAAAGTAACCCGTGTATTCTCTCGCTTTCTTCACTACCGATGAACTACTCCCAATCTATACTTCCGCTTTCCGAACAAAAACGGGTACCTCAAAATTATGGTAAACTGTGCCTTTAACCAACGAAACTAAGGACATTTTTGTTTCATTACTGATTAGCATTTTTCAATAGTAGAGGTTTTTTTTACTGTGTGGGCGCTGAGATTATGGGCTAATATGGGCGGAATCGTTGGGTTCCGCCCATATTCGCCGTCCCTTTCGTCGCCTGTTACTAGTACCGGTAGCCTTGAGGACATAGGGGCATTGCCACATAGCCCTACATCCTACAATCAGCCGCTGCTCAGCTATCACTTATTCAAGGAAAGCGGTACGACAATTTGGGTGCAAGTAAAAAAGGACGATTAATCTTGCCTTTTTGCATCCATTTTTGTACCGCAGCTGCTGCTATCTCGTTTTGTCCTTATTACTTTCTATCCTTTTCATAACCACTCGACATTCTTTGTGATGATAATGTGACGTCAACAAATGTGTTGCACTATCTCTTCTGACAATTTATGGTTTTCCCAAAAATTAAAATTCGAGATTCCTTCGGTCGCTTACAAGTACTCCCAGGAAGGCTTTCATTCCCCCTGTCTTTTTATTCAAATGCTCATCAACATCGTCGCTTTCATTTCTATACTCCGTTACGCGCTTCCACCACATTTCCATTTTCATTTTCATTTTAGCGACTTTTTCAAAGATTTAATCGCTAGAAAATTGCACCCTTAAAGAAGCGCTATCAAAAACCGTCTGGAACGTAGTTAGGGGTTCTAGGAAAGCTCGAAGATTAGGCTCCTCACTCGTCCC
The DNA here is from genome assembly GCA_900617895.1 of Haemonchus placei. Lineage (NCBI taxonomy): Eukaryota > Metazoa > Nematoda > Chromadorea > Rhabditida > Trichostrongylidae > Haemonchus > Haemonchus placei. Next base: position 63,861 of record UZAF01016133.1, read on the forward strand.
GGCAGTTCGCATTGCGATTGTTATTAATTGCGATTTCGGTTCTACACAGTGCATCTTTATAGCTATAGAATAGCGAAAGTGAAAGAGTTCTCACTGATCTCCTCGGTGAGAGTGAGACAGTCTGTGAGCTGCCGCTTGAATGATAGTCAAACCACAGAATCAGAAACTCGATCGAAGCTAGTGAAAGCTAGCTCGCTAGTCCAAATATGAAATAAAGTCGGTTGTTACAACTAACCGCAGTGGTAATGAAAGAAGCACCGAAATCCCACCTACATATGTGAAGCATAGGCGATCTCAGTGTAGGCAAGGTGCAGCACAACACACAACACACCTTTATCATCATGCACCTTGCCATAATTGCCATAAGTAGCGGCTGAAGTGTAAGTATTAGGATGATGCTATAGTTCTTGAGCTCTCGTACTCTTGCAATCATTATTACGCATACGCAATTTTACTTTCGATGGAAAGGGGAGAGCTCAGAACCTATGGAATTCTTCAGACCTTCTGTGTGCAGAAACTGATTAGGTGCTTTGATACGGGTGGTGGTCGGGAGGACAAGATATGGGGAGTATGAAATGGTGTGTGCACGGCATTCCAGTCAAGCTTTTGCAACCTTGGCTGCATCATCTAGTCAATATAGGAACGAGTGGGGTCATTTAGAAGGTGAGCACAGCCTGTTCTTTGTCATCTTCCTGCCAATGCATTGACGACTTCACACAGCTCACTGCGGTAGTGAGTGGGCGTTCGTCGGGTGTTGCACGAACAGCTCGACCACCAGCTGTAAATGTAGCACGCCAGAGTCAAGGGCTGCCGGCGGACACATCAATTTTAACATGGAAGCGAACGAGAAACGGTACCGGGATAGATTGGCTGCGACATGAAATGTGTGTGTACTGTTGAGTGTACTGCTCATGTGGAAGCAGTCGAGTCAGCGTTGGAATTTTGTCTTTCTATGAAAATGGTTGCATGGAATTATTTCCCATTAAGACTTTAGCGGAATATACCGGAAAACGACATGATGGTCTTCATCAAATCACCCTGAGTAATAACCATGAAAATTATCCGGATGACAGCTAATTCACTAAGGTAGCAGTAATTATGTGAACAATAGGCTATCCATTTGCGTTTATGTCTACGACCGTGACAGCACTCAAGTGCGGCCCTTTTACGGAAGTAATTTTCATTGTTGGAACTGACATTCCGAAGTCTTCCTGTTAGTGGAGCACCATGCTGACACCTCACCGTATAGCTCCACATTTTTTGTGCCTGTTCCATAGCCTCTCTACTGCCTCTAAACAAATCTCAAATCTCCTGAAATGGAGCTATTCGCTCAGATTGTCAAGGAGATTTAGCCCAACTACGTTGGAGAGATCAGGGCTTACAGTTGGACCAGGGCGCTGAGTTGAAGGGAAAATGTTCAGCGAATAAGAGGACTCAAGCGGCATCCATGCTCAAGTGCAGGTGAACTCGAGAGTTGTATTGAATTCTCGTAATTTGTAATGTAGTGTGTCGTTTCAATAATAACGGTTGCATTACGGTGAGCCCCATCGTTTACGTGAAGTTATCGCTGCCTTGAACCTTCAAAAAGGGCACATGACGAACGACACACTTTGGAAATTTGTATTGGACGACAAAAAGCCTACACTGAATTGCCTGATATGACTTCATGACGTCGAAGGACAGAGCTTATTTTACTCATTATGAACATTAAGCGATTAATAAAGAGGGATTTCATTTTTCGCGCTTCCTCATAGCAGAAGGGCGAAGATCGTTTTCTTTCTTTTTTTTTCTTTTGATTTACCAATCAAGCTGAAGCAAAGTTTTTGGAATTCCTACAGGCCTCATTTCATCAAGCTCGACAGGAAATTCTATGAAAATCTGGTGAAACTTCGTACTGTATGTAATCTCTAAATCTTATGAACTTTTCCTATTATTATAGTTTATAGGGATATATCGTAATAATCTGATTGTGAAAAGCTAGCAATAAATTCAGTTGGCGGTCCCAGACTACAATTAAGTACCTGCAGGAGTTCTATGGCTGACATGGTTATTGACATGAGTTTCCTCTTCTAAATGTCCCTAAATATTCATGGTAATGTCCATGGTATATCCTGGAAAATTGAGCAATTTTCTTTTTTTAAAGCTAGATAATGCCGCTGCAGCGTTTGCCTTAGAATGTTGTGCACCGAATTCCAGGGTGACCCAAAAGGAGTAACACCCGCACCGACTCTGCCTGTATATAACCTGAAGTCTGGTGCCAGTCTCTTGATTTCATTGCTATCTTCTCAGGTTTGAACATCTCTGAAAACTTGAGAGCCATCGAAAGCCAAGCTGCTTTAGGATGAGGCTTTTTCAGCTTTTCACTCTCTAATAACACTTATCGTATCATTTCATAATGCATCGGACCTTTTAACCATTTCATTCATATAAGTTTGTGATTTTTTGTAATTAAAGAATTCTCTTATTGGATTGGTAACAGACGGAAAAGCCTCAAAAAAGTGCTTCCTCTGAAGTGATTCTAAGAGATGGAAGAATACGTCCTTGTCATAGTCAGCAGACTGAAATGTATTTTTGAGGGCGCTCTACGACGTTCCTGATGAGGAGACTCACATCAAATCAAGCAAGCGTTGCCTTTTAGATTTTCAAGCCCCGCGAAGACGGAGTAGAGAACTTCTGTTACCCCTATTACTGTAGGATGTCCAAACCAATTTACTCCTTGTTCAAATGTGCAGCGTCTGTCTTACCCTATCATAAAACATGGAATCAAATCAGATGGGATTTCCCTTCCCTTTTCCTGCATTTTTCATAACTTCTGATGTTTCTTCTGCTGCTTTGGTCCTGACGCTTGCGCAAAAATCGAAAAACCCCTTTGCCATTGCTCTTCACCTCATTCCACATATATATTTTGTAACGGTAAGAGTCAATAAATGGGCCAGCTCTTGAAGGCTTCACTAAAAAGAGTGTCTTCAATTTCCAATCTCGCTGATATTTACTTTTTGACAGTTGAGAAAACTATAATTATACGACCTTCGTGTTAAAGGCAACGTTCACGATAATTTTGGGTAATCCAGATTGTGATGAGAAATGGAAGACAAGAACGAAACTAGTGCGACTGAGGTGAAGAAACTGCGTGCATCGGTGTTTCCAAAGTGAAAAAATGCTTCGAAAAAACGTTAAAAAGGAAGCTGGACGTGAATGAAACCAAAAAAATGAGGAAGAGTGGGGTGTCCGGACGAGCTAAACAGTGTGTTTCACTGCGCGCGTGTGGGTCCTGGTGCGAATAACAGACAATGGTAAGAAAAAATTCATTCACTTATAAGCATAAATAAACTTAAAAACCCTAATGACAGCAAAGTAGCTCACCTTTTTCAGCCCCTAGGAGTAGGAAATTAAATAAGGGATCGCGGGAGCAAAAAGAAAAGCAGAGGAAAAAAGAATGGGAGAAAAACGTCGCCCCATCACTCGGCGATTAGCTGATTGTGCGTGGGTCCTATAACGAATAATAGCAATCTGTACTGTCTCGACACTCGTCTAACGTGACACCGATCGAGGGGCGGGAACGCGAACTACGGCAACAACGGGGCTGCCACTATTCCCTACACGTCGAGATTGTAGGAGTGAGAGGGTCCCTTCTACAACCCATGGGGGCCGCTGAGTATCAGTAAGGTAAGAACTCAATAACTTTTTTTATCGTGAACGGTGCCTTTAAGCACGGTCGGACACCCTCCGACGTACTTGAAAGAGTACCATTTTTAATATCCTCATTTTAAGTGACCACGCTTCTGAGGTAAGTGAATTTGGTGTAGCTTGAACTATTCCTATGTTTTGACTGGCGTTAATGCGTAACTCTGCCATGCTCAATTCCTTGTTTGCAATATCGGTAACCTTTTGCAGTACGCCTTTTCCTTTACGAATGAGAGCCATGTCATCCGCGAAACCTAGATCAGTAAGCCCTCCAGGATTAAACCAGCTGACGTCTGCCGTTGTTTGCTGCTTTGTTTTGCTCATGACAATATATAGGCAAATTTTGAACAGCATGGGCGAAAGGACGAATCTTTGCCAAAGAATATCTGGTGAAGAGAAGAAGAGTAAATTTTTGCTCGCAATGCCGTCACCTGAATATGAACACAGCCTGTCCTTCTTGAAGTTACTCGTTCGCTTGACTCCGCGGAATCCTCGCAACAGTACAACACAAAGTGCTCTCCCTGGTACCGCTAAAAAGATGAGCACCTCTATAAAATGACGTCCGTCAGATTTTTTTGGGCAGCATTGCGATCACTCCTCCCCTCCTGTCTTCTGAAACTTTTCTTCAATTCCACCAGCGATCATCCCGTGAGCCTTTCCACTATCGTACTGCCACCATCTCTTAATAATGTTGCTGTAATTCCATCCAGGGCATGGGCTCTCTTGTTTTGGAGGCAGTGAATAACTTCTTTTCTCTCCTGGGTTTATACTGCCAGTGGTTTGCATCAAGTTCATTGGATGGCTCCAACACATCAAAGCGGTAAGTTCAGGCTGTTTAAGAACGTTTGAAAGTGTTTAATCACTTTCCTTCTACTCACCATCACCATCATTGGGTACCATGTTTGTTTGCAGTATAATGTTTCCGTAATGTCAGTGTCAGAAAACATCATGAAACAGAGCCACTAAATCTTGTTTCGTCCTTTTAGTGAGGCCTCCTGAGCACTTATATTTATTCCGTAGGCTGTGGCTGCAGCAAACTTAGAGACGGCAGCAGGAAAATCGTGATTCCCAGAACCTTGGACGCCTTTCACGAATGTACACGACCTAAGAGAGCAATGCTATCGACAATAATCACAACAGCCACAATTGGAGTTCGATGAGAAATACGCAGGCGTGATGACAGTTATGCAACAACTCTATGAAAATACACGCCTGCCTGTGCAGCTCCTTTTCTCTAATTCTAGTGTTGAGGTCACGGTTTACACTACCGGACTGCAACACCGCGCTACTCTTAGTCTATGATCACGCACTCCGCCGGCGCTTGAGATCTGTTTCCTTCTATGTTATCACTCCTTTTCCAGGCTGGTTTGGTGCCCATGTGGCGTTAGGAAGCGCCCTTTCTCTCCTCAGTTGGGGATCGACGAGGCTACTCCTTGGTGCCCAGTGGAGGTGGACAGTGTCATGAATCCTCGAAGCTGTATAGTGACAGGCGCGCCGGTGGTGTGTGTCCTGGATACGGATGCGAAGTAGGAGGATTTATTAGCAGCTGAATAATAGTACAGACGATATCTGGATGAAGAGGGGGTGAGGTGTGATGGCGTGTCGTCGTCCGCGTTCGGTTGCTGAAGATCCGAAATAATCCATTTGAATGAGTACGGCCTGCTTATGTTTGGCGAATTCCCGCCAAAGCCCGGGTGTGCAGTGGAAACCATAGGGATTTGGATTATGATTTGAAATGAATTTGGAATGGATTTTATTTGATGATGTGGCCTGAGCAATACACTAACTAACCGCTCCTTAACATAAAGCCAACTGATAGGGAGCACTTTGATACGAACCCACTATGTATTTCTTTGCAGAGCATTGGTTGTTGTCCGAAAACATTTATAGACTCCTACGTTATCTTTTGAAATTGACCGTGGGTCGAAATACTTTTTCGAAACAGTGGGTATACTGACGTTAAGTTATTTTAGAATATGTTTTTCTTAGTTTTTTTNTTTTTTTGTTTCTTGTTTTTTAATGGAGTATTACCTTAACTTAATGATTTCATTGTTTGTATTTCATTTTTCAATTAATTTTGAATTAATTTCTTTAATTCAATTAACTTAATTAATTGATTGACCAGCTCTGTTTCTTTTTGCTTTTTTTTTTCTTAATATTCAATTTCTAAAAAAAACAGCGCATTTTCAATTAATTAAAACAAAGAAATCAGTTTGAAATAAATTGAAAAATTATATTCAGAAAATTAAATTATCGAATTAAGCCAATAATCAATTAAATAACGAAGAAAAACGAGAAAAAGTGATAATTCAGGGTCTTCGCCTGAATTCGAATTCCCTTGAGTCTTCTCCTTTTTTTCAGGAAATCAAGTGTAGCCGCTGATGTTATAACCAAATATGGCCAGAATAAGCTTCTAAATAAACCGTTCCTTGTTGATAACTTTGAAACTCTACGTGTGAAGCATACCTAGTCGTAGCCTGATCGGCTCCAATTCCGTCAAACCCGTTTTCCGTTGCTGTGTTCTCTCGAAGAGACCGCAGAAGATTTTTTCACTATGGCTAATATGCATTAGAAATGGACACGAAATATTTTTCGAAACAGTGTATTTGACACACCCGCTCATATTGAAGAATGGGGAATGAGGATTCATGCCAACACTGTCATAATCTGAAATGGCTCATGTCTGAGATAGGCATCATGCTCGTCTAATGGAATTGGATTCGGCTGATACCGCACCCAATATTAAACAACCCACCTATTCCCATTAAGAAGATGGCAAAATGCCAGGCAAAAGTGGTTGCCTCACTTATCCTTCCCTTTCTGTAGCTGTTGGCTTCACTCTGGTGCAAAGATTACACGGTTAACATTTTTACTTTCATTCCACCTGAAAATATGTCAAGGACTTCGGAATAAACAAATAACTTTTGCTGATAGAGCTCAGATTTTTTCTATTTTCGTACAACAGCAATCCACAAATAAAGGAACGACCGTTAGGGGCTGGCTCCATGAATTTTTGGATTGACTTTATTCATACGGCGTAAGGTTGCTTTTTCGTGTTTTCCATGGTGCCATCTGATGTTACGAACACCGCATTTAGCTCTTCGTAGTAATCCCGATGTCATTTCATAATGATCATTTCTGATTTCTTACCCTCTTGAGAAAACTGAAACTATGGTCGCCCTCAAATACTTCAGTTATAAGCCGGAGGGCGTTAGAAAAGAATTATTACGTCAACCCCACACGCACCGGAAATTCCGGCGGACACCCTAACAAGTCAATCAGGCCTTCCATCCTTTCAGATTAATTGGTACCTGAACCTGGTCATCGCATAGGCCGCAAACACCTTCAATATGCACGGCGATTCTGAATAGAAGTCAAATGTTGGGCGCATCCAAATAAAGAATGCTGATCAAGGCCAGAAGACCTTAGACTCAATCTGTCCGTATAAAAGCTAACCGTAATACGTATGCTATTCACGAATTTAATCAATGCACTATCACTTTTCTATAATAGAATCAGTCTTGGTAGCTTTCCTGTACATGTGACAATATAGCTTCATAATAAAGGCTACTCAAAACGAGTCTGGTCAAAAAGCGCTTTTGTTAGATTCTTCCCTCTCATAACTAAGCTTTTCCCTCATGTAGTGGATGAGCTTGTGATTATACTCAAGGGTTGATTGAACTGAGTCCCATATGTGTGGTGTTCACTGGATTCAACATGGGACTGTTCACTGAAGGAATACTCTCGTAGTTGAGATTGAAGCGAATATTTAGTGATCTTAGATGTGAAGATGTGATAACTGTCCTCGACCAGCAACTCCATCTTTGGCAGGAACATCTGAAAATGCCTGTTGTGAAGGGACAGTGATCCTCTTTATTTCGTCCGTACAAAGCCTCATAACCTTAGTGGGCACTCGCGGCACTGTTTGAGCCAGAATCCAGCAATTATGAAGAAGCCGGTGAAAAAACTTCCGCTGTCACATTCACACTTCGCTTTGCGTCAGTGCATTCCCTCCCACCATATTTGTTGAAATGAGTAACATCAGAACTATGGGCCCTCGTCAAAATTGCTACGTTTTGAGTGGCGGCGTTCTGAAAATCGTCTGTCACTTATCAGGTCAACTCCTCCTCCTGAATGACCGAGTGAATGAATTCCCTTGTTCGCTCTGAACAGCTGACAAATATTACCTCTACCTCGTTGAAATGCTAGAAGATTCCCGAACTCCCTAGCGGATCTCTTTGTTTTTCTAACTACATTCGATTTCCTCATTTGATATCAATAACTTGTTGACGGTACGGCCAACATCCCAACGGACGTGGTTTGCTTGTTATGATGTCACATTATCACCGATAAGAGCATTACTTGAATTGACTTACTATTACTACTATTATTAGTGAAGCTTGTTACTTACTGCATTCGAACATCGAATTATTTCAGTGGTGAATTCATGACTTCCCATTTCCTCCCACTCACCACGCTAAGCTTGCTGTGGTTACAGGAAACGAACTCGAGTGGTTCTCCTTCGGATCTGTTTCTCGTCTGGGCCCTAAGAGTGTAAGCCTGCTTCGCTATCAGCCCATTTATAACTTGGTAGATGAAGATCGCATTAGACTCTCCCACTCATCTCAAATCTTGTGGGCGTGGAACCTCAAGAGCATTTAATCGACGGGAAGAGAATTCTACTTATCATGCTACTTTTACTGGTAGACCAATAGTACTAGTTCTTCTCCTCAGGCAAGCCTAGAATCAATTACAATCATAAATCATAACCGAGAAATGATGGCCCGGACAGCGTGGGCGGGTTTCTCTAACGGATTGAAATTACAGGCAATTTGTTACAAAACGTCCCCCAGCATAAAGTCGCTTTCATTTTCCGAAATATAAAATTCTCCTGAGAGTTTTTGTTGTTTTGTTCCGCAGAAATTTCAACAGTGCTCAATGTTCAATGAATTCCCTGGGATTCCAAGGGGGTCCAACAATAGGCTGACTGGTTTTACTGTGTCTGTTCGTACTGTGCCAGAAGCGAATTATGGGTAGGGGGACAAAAAAACTAGAGAACTTAACAAAACCCAAGGACTGCCCTCGTCCTTCCGTTTTCCACCTTGTGGGTCATATCTCAAAAAGAACACATCGTCCCGGTAAAGTAAAGGGTAACGGACCTCAATCTCGTCGAATGAGAAATATTTATTCATTCACCTGAGCAGCATCCCTGTGCAGTAACATTAACATTCATTGAATTTTTTTTGTATTTTGACATTTGATCTCTTGTTATAAGGAGAAACTGTTGTTAGAAATCTGGGATATCTCAATATTGAACCTTGAATGCTCTTTAGGCTATCAAGGGCTTCACTGCCTCCTGGGGCTGCCCAAATTGATCCTTGGAATCATTTTTCATTCTTGTTCGCCATTCCATCCGATTATAGCTATATACATATAGGAATTCTCAGAATGCTATTGATGACGACTAGAGCATATAAAGCTTGCTTCTCTCCTCAGACATTGGTTAACACCTGCACTCACTCCTTCAATCCGAGAAGGAGCGAGAACACACAAGGCTGAGCCATACCACTTTCCCTATAGGATTCACGACAATAGCATTAATCGAGTCTTCCTTGCAGCGATTCCTTATCGTTCTCACCAGCCAACCGTTATTCTGCCAGTTTGAAATAGGTTTCGAAGTTACCATCAAGTTGGTCACTCGTGTACCCATCTTGCGTGTCCGTTTCCTCTATGTGCTTTTATAGTCCATGATTTGGCCCGGTCGCTGCGAACCAGTCGCGCGATCGGTCGCTGCGAACCAGTCGCGCGATCGGTCGCTGCGAAACAGTCGCGCGATCGGTTGCTGGCCAAATCGTGGACCATGAAAGCAGCCTATGTACTTTGCGGCTCTTTTGGTTTTAAATGAACAGTAAACGTCGAAATGGGGAACGAAGTGTCAGGAGGTCAGGAGCTTGCTGATGGTGCATGTCTTGATTTATATGTTTGGCCAAGTGTCGTATAGTAATTACAGTCTTCTACTCTTACAATTTCTATGACCTCGTTCATACTTGGCACCTTCCTCTACCCCCCATGCCTATGCAGAGTGATTCCATTGGGTTCTTCGTCCTTTGGTATTTGTTTTAGTTGGGTTGAACCTACTTCACACAATGTCTGGAAGGTGAAGCCGCCAACGTGTCGTTTGTTTTTACGCCATATTGTCTATGATAAATTGAAAAAACGTCGTTCGAATTTGATGTGAATTATGAAATGTTGACAACATTAGCCGAAAATTAATTATCACGAGTCACTGAGGAGGGGATCGCAATCACGTGTGGTTTCTGAATTTTCTTATTTTTCTTTCTTACCGTATCTTATCTTATTTTTCCTTACCTTTTCGTATTTCTTATCTTATTCTCTTTTTTCTTTCTTATTCGTGTGATTTTCTCAAAATGGCACAACTTCCATGAAAAGCAGTGCTAGTGGTGGATGTGTCTGTGATAATTGATGATGCCATCAGCGATGGAGTAAAAGAGGGTGTGTAGATGATTAATTAGTTAAGAAGGTTAGGAAGCTGAGTCATTCACGACTCGAGGAACGCATCTACTCGTTTACTGTTATGTTGTTTGGAAAGTAGTTGAGATATTTAAGTGTTTCAACAAAAGATTCCTCTCAATGAACTAGTATTAATCAGGGATTTATACCTCATTTCATCCGGTCTGCTCTCGCTATTCTTCTGGTAACTTCGGGGCTTCCCTTTATATGAAGAAATTCCGTTTTTTTGGGCAAAAAATAGGCTACATAAGATTTGATACCCTCATACTTGGTGAAGTTTTTCCTATTGAAGCACAGTTCTTCAACAACCAAAATGAGTGGTATTCGGATGGCTCGAGATGAGGACCATATGAGTGATGCAGCAATAAATTTTAACGAAACATCAAGTGTAAAGCTTGCAGCCTACCGGGTCAGTGCTGATTTCGGCCGACCGGCTCACCATTATGAAGACGAGGGCAAGCGGGGTCTCGGTAGTGTAAGGGATAGAGCACGGTGTCCGGTGAGCACAAATGCGGGTATGAGTCCCGTCCGAGACTGAAAGTAGACCGTAAATCGCTATCCTTGTAGGATGATGAAAAGCGTTCAAACTTCTGAATAACTTCTAATAAAAAATTTTGAAGAAAATCACTCTCCAAAATCTCAATTACTCTCTGAACAATCCAGTATTTTCTAAATGTAGAGGGCTTCGCAGTTGTTAAAGTATGGATTTGTTCGGTTCATTAAGAGAATTGGAATGAGTTCCTTTTTTGCTAAATGAAAAAGTGTTCATTCACAGAATTGCTTTTTCCTTGTTTCTGTAGGTTAAATGCTTTATATGATGCATAATAGGACATGATAAGGACCCCAGAACCGGCTTAGCCAAAGTTCACTTCCAGGGGCGGACGAGTTCTCGCGGTGTTGCAGAGACTGTAGAGGTTGCGTCATTCTCAACGGGTCGGAAACCTTGTGAGCAAGCAGCTAACTGTAGCCAGCTGTACACAGTGGCACAAACATTTGTGAAATTCGTCCAGATACCCCTTCCATGCGACTTTTGTCGTTTCATTCCCGCTGAAACTCTGATTTTACTACTTTTTTGGAAAATGCTGAAGGGTTCGGTGGAACACTTATCTACAGAGGAGCCTCGGGAGAGTGAAGGATAAAGCGTTATGTATATGGGTTGGAAATACGGCAATTTAGAAACTAGAGCCTTCCCGGGACTGAACTTCACGTTCGTAACGTCTTATAGTACTGTTCGCATTGCGACCTGCAGGTAAAACCTAGTTTTACAAATAAAAACAAATAGTAGCGTCCTGTTAGAGGAATATTTCTCTTTAAAAACATTGAGGAGTCAGACATATCACCTTTTTTCTCTTTTGGAAGTACAGCAGTTACAGTTGTGGTGCCCATTCATAATCTCAATGCTCTCTTATGAGTAAAGAAGTTTCCCTGGTTTTAAACCATTTTTCGATTGATATGTGCCTAGCTTAGGGCTTTTGAACTTGACAAAAATGAAAAGCGCATGATTTCTATTTCACCCTTTCATGAAATCTTGGTTTTTATGATGTTTTGAATGATGTAGCCTGTGTCACAGTAAAATGTCTCGTCATACTACATATGTAGATGACTCCCAGCGTATGTTCTAAATAAAGTCTGAACTCTGATGAAAAACTCGAACTGACTGACATGACTCAAGACCATTCATTTGTTCATCAAACTTGTTATAAATTACGTGCTCCTTCTCGTCATTCACCATTTTTTAAAAAAACAATTAAAAAGTGAATGACGTAGATATATGTGACTAATTAGTCGATGTACATAATAGGGAATTGATGCTATATTTGAGGAGATATAAGTAAACTAGATGTATTCTGGGAAAAATTCAAATTATCGGAAACGTTTTTTGACAAATATCTCTCATGCGAAAATCCTGCATTACATATGAAACTAATGCTCGTACTGCTCAGAAATCTGATGCTCACTGAGCCTAGTTGCCTTTTCCAGACCTTTTGCGGACGTCTCCCCGCATGTAATGTGTTTTGTATTTGAGATTTGATTCAATTTATGGGCCCACTCTTAGCACAACCTCCCTCTGTTACAATGGAAACATAGCTTGTGGTAAAATTGACTTCGGTGATTCCCCACTAGGACAAACTTTATCGATGTGAGGCGTTGCCGCGTCGAAAATTAGTCTACATATCATTGAAATAACTCCATTTGGCAGATAAACCGTTTTATAGACCTGCTGTCATCCTGTGCGCTCGTAGGCACTCGTGTGGGCTAAACTGTGAAAGTCCGGATAAATGCAGCCCGGATGAAATGCGACTGACTTTGCTCGAAAAAAGCTTGAAAGCAATGTGGCTGAGTGTAAGGCTTATCTACAGCAGTGTTGGCTGAGCGGTACACAGAAACTGCGAGATGCCTCTTTCACTTTTAATAGAATTCTACGTGGGCTCAGAGCTGGATCTTGAGATTAGATCGGGTCTAGGATGAGGACGTCAGTACGTCATGCGCACTAAATCCTTCCAATTGGAGATGCGCGAGCATATATGAAAATGCGTTTCTTCAAGGGACCACCGCTAGGAGACCATTGGAAGGTATAAGGGGACATACATAATCATGGAAGACCTTACATAGGGCAAAATGAGCAAACTTGATGTTTTTGTTAACTGCTGTTATATCGCCGCAGTACGCGATGCGAAAGTCTCACAAAGATGGCGATTTATGGACAAAACTTCAGTTTCGGACGGGTCTCGAACCCGTACTTGTCCTTTCCGGGGACCGTGCTCTTATCCCTTACACCACCGAGACCCTACTTGCCCTCGCCTTCTTAATGGCTTATATGCCATAGTGAAAACGGGCAAAGTAAAACACCCGTAAGGGAATGGAGGCAACACATGGAAGTGTATCCCTCAACGGCGCGTGAGTGCATCTGGGGAAATGAGAAGGGTAACATGGTCAGCAGATGCTGCAAAAATAAGAGTAACAAGAGGTTTTCTCTCGAGTTAGAGCAACCACTATCTAGGTTTTAAGTTTACTTGTTTGCAGCATTAGTCGGTTATTGACTACAGATCACGCTCAACCGCTGAATACTTCAATTTACTGGAAAAACTATGCGTTTGGCAAATATGAAGGAGCTGCGCAGTGGACTCATGCAATGTGGTTTCACTGTTTATGCTAAGGCCCAGAGTAATCATGATCTCCAAATTTTGCCCTAGGATATTGGAAGTCCTACAGAACTAGCAAAGGAAATTCATGATGTGTTGGGTTTTAATAGTACTTTTGACTGAAAAATGCTCAGAGTGCTACCTGCTTGGGTGATACCTACCAAACGTGGGCCTACTTGAGGGTCAAGGAATAGATTGTGCCAACTGTTCCGTAGAAAAAGTAGTCTGAGCAGCGCTGGCATCCCAACTTAAACGAGTCGCAAACTCATGGATGTCAACCAGGTTAACCAGTTCGAATTGAACTTCTATCATTTTTTGTAGAAATCATGAAGAACTTTAGCGATTCTTTCTCGGACGTATTTCCCACATGATTGCAATGGTGACGAATAGTGACGGCATGATTTTGTGAAATGATGCGGGAGAGCATGCACACTTCACGATAAAAATGATTCCCCCAGGATGATGTTTGGCTACCATGTGTAGTACATGGGACAATGCTGGCAAAAAAGCGACCATAGCAAGGCGTAGTAAGGGCTCCTGAACCGAATTGGCTAGCGTACACACCCAAAAGTGGCCGTGTTATGACGGCTTCGTTGAAAGGAACCATTCATAGGGCACCGACGAATAGTACAATATGTGAGAGGCACCTAAACAGTTAAAGACGACGACGTATTCATTCAAAACCTGCATTCATTGGTCTTCTTTTCTGTTCCAACGAGACGTTTTTCATTCTCTGCACTATGCCGGTTCTATGAACTAGTGCTGCGTCCTGTGTTTTTGCCTGCTTTAACCTCTGTAACCGACTTTTTCCCTGTTGCGGCGAGTGACATCTTTCCCGATTACACATTCCTTGCCAGTTCTGTCTCCATGATCTCGTAAAGCCCTTCATTTGCTGCTTTTTTGAAGCCTCGTATTGCTTTAAATCCGACTTTTTTTTCGCCACCTTTGCTATTTTCTGCACCATAACTTCCTTTATTTCACTCAAACTAAATACGTTAAACTTATAGTGAACTGTGCTTTCAATCAGTAGTTATGCCGCAACATTTGTAGACCTTTCTTTTCTTAAATGTTCGGCAAACCCAAAATACTTGTGAGCGCCAATGGCGCGTTGACCGCAAAATTTAGGTACAGAGTTAACATGAGGTAGAGTTGTTGTTGGAAGAAGAAATGACATAGTGGGGAGAAAAAACTGCAATGCAAAAATTGTAAAGATAGTACCGAGAACAGACACGAACTAGTTGATGGGTCACCCTAGCCCCTCGACTCTGCTGGTTCTATTTATAACTACCCATAACAGTAGCATTAGGCCAGGATCGACTTACTTCCAATCTTGGCATGATATGTATTAACGATAATCCTCTTTAAGCCTTAGATTGAACACAATTCATTTGGCCAACGTTTCGGCTGCTTCGCCTTCTTCAGGGCCTGAAGTAGTGCAAAGCATTGCGTGGCATGCTCGCCCAAAGCCTCAACAAAACTCCAGCAAAACCTCAAATAGACCAGCCGAAACGTTGTCCAAATAAATTGTGTTCAATCTTGAAAGGCTTAAAAAGGATTATCGTTAGTAGCATTAGGATAACTGCTCCACCTATCGCCCTCGTCCTTGCCTAAGGTTTCCTGGATACGTTATATGAGTGATACAAATGGTAAGGCAGTCCTCTAGACGTGCTGTTGGTGCGCAATTTAGGACTGCTACCGTAGATGAAAATGAATGCGATCCAATACTATTCAGTACTCGCAAGTGGCGATGACTAAGAACACCTGGGATAAAGGTTAAACGGGTCTACAATGATTCTAATTTCGAACTCTCATTTGACATGTCTCGTGACTGTTATTAGTGGCGACAAAAGAAGCCAATTCGTACGATATATGTAGATGTAATGGAAAGTAATGCATATCAGAACACTATCATACTTGTCATTATTAATAACACTGGTGGGAGTGGAATTTTTGTTCGATCTTTGACATCGACTGGTACTGTAAATACCGTATATTGAGAGGATTCCAGCGACATAAATTCACGATTACGCGTTGGTAGCGGCCGCTGTGCATAATCACGTCCCCACGTTCATTTGATCCAAAGGCGCTAAGAATTTGATTTCAGTATGAAGTGTTGAAGTTGCTGCCGGGGGAGTAGTTTCTAGCAATTATTGATCGAAAGCACGTTTCCAGGTTTATCCAGCGAAGGCGTTTTTGTCCAAAAATTATGCTTTTTATTACAATTTCAAGAAAATTTTGAGGGCATGAGCAAAAAGAATATATTGAAAGTAAAGGAGCATTTCAAAAGTGTTTGACAGCTTGAAAGCGCGTTCAAACAATCATTGCAATCATGTGAGTCATTTGAGGCAATGTGCTTTGTCTCTTACAGCTCAGAATTGATCATTGATTCAGATTTTCCTATTTCATGACACCAATGCGATTTATTGACATGAATGCTCTGCTATAAGACATTGTCACCCTATGATTCAGCTAAATAAAGGGAAACACAAGCAGCCTTTCAGCCGTGAACGAAGTTGAAGGACCATAGTCTGAAATCGCTTTAACACTCCATATTTAGACTGATCCCAAAATGCGAAATGGGAAGGAAATTTGTCCGGCTTTTTAATTAAGAAAGTGCAAAAACATACCCGTCATATATGTATATGTGAAACAAACAGCGTTCAAGCTTCTGGAAGTTTCTAGAAGAAGCGTCCGAAAAAACTATTGATAAAAATGACTATCACTTTATAACAACCCAGTCGAATAATGATGCAACCATGGGTCAAGATGACAAAGTCCCAACAGCTTTGTCATAGCCGAACTATCGATTTCTAGTGAAGTTTGTGCTTGCTTATTAATGCATTCTGCACATATAAAGTCCAAAACTCGTCAAGAAAAAAAAAATCAGATTCTTCGCTTACATAGTGCCTTTTGTCACAACGTGGAAGCGACCTCAAAAGTTGTAATGACAGCACACGTGAACACTGGTTCACAATTTTCTAAGCACTTTCCACTTCAAGGTAGGTTGACCAGTATGCATAGAAAACAATCTTTCGCTGATTCACTTACACCTCATGATAGTGTCTGCGATTTGCACTTCGAACGCAAAGAAGACGGCCCATTCATGAGGCTAATGGGGGCTGTAGATGAGATCGAGAACGTCGAGGAAAATCTTACTCACAGACTGAACCTGCTCGGAAGAGATCTTAAACTGACCTTCATCAAAAGAAGGGTGGCGCTATCAACTTGATGGGATTATAAGGGTGTGATGAAGTGTGAAGTGCTTCCAAGGAGAAAGAATATTGTTTTGGACCTCCACTAATTAAAACCTAGTGAAGCAATCGGAGTAGCCCTCCAAGTAAAGCGAGTTGCAAAGTGTTGAACAAAGAGACCGCTAGACCGCATATATTTTTGGTTACTCGGCAAAATTATTGAAGCATGAGCGGAGACTAATGCTGGGTCCACCATATAGCCCTGATCTCGCGCCATCCAATAACCACTTATTCCAGCTCTTCCACGTCTCCTCGAATGAGGAAACCTTCCTCGATGATGATGATATCATGGTCCAATTTTTGGCCAAAAAACCTGAAGTTCTGTGAGAGACGAGTTCTGAAATTACCGGAAAGATGACAAAAAATAATCAAAAAATTGCTTATATCAATAATTAAGGTTTAATTGATAAAAAAAACGCTCTTTTTTGAAAGTTCAGAAGTATTAGTCACTCTATAACAAACCTTATGTAATATTGAGACCAGCGTTTTTTTTGTGTTAAGATTTTATCGAAATCTTCTGTAGTTAAGCAGTGATCGCCAATTCATTCAAATTCTTCTTCGCTCATTCACTTTTCCTCATCACAAGTGGTGTTTGTAGTTCTCGAATTCAGCACTCATACACAACCTTTGAAATACTCGTTTATTGTGTAGTTCTCATTTTGCGATAGGCAGTGCCTAAAGCTCCATTCCGTGCCCTATCGTTGTGCTTCCGAGCGACTATTCTGAGATCTCTTCACAATAACATTTTCAGATAGCTGGGTGATGCGAATAGATGGTATGCGAGCGGCCGGGATAGCACGCCTCAGTCAGTCGGTACGTTATGATTAAGCAATTGCTTACAAATACTTGTTGTTATGAATTCAT
Organism: Haemonchus placei; assembly: GCA_900617895.1. NCBI lineage: Eukaryota > Metazoa > Nematoda > Chromadorea > Rhabditida > Trichostrongylidae > Haemonchus > Haemonchus placei. The sequence continues at coordinate 81,334 of UZAF01016133.1, forward strand.
ACGTGTTTTATGATATAGAGGACGTTTGCTCTCTAGTTCCGAGCTAGTCGTCGTAGTGTCTAGTTGACTTCAGTACCTGGCTTCAGTACTTCTCTTATGCTTGATATTCGATAGGGAGTTTCAGTTGGTCTGATAAATTACACCCTCTTAGTTAGTTTACTTCCTTTAAATAGCAATGTATGAAGAAATGGATGAAGGCAAATGAGTAACCCGTGTCTTATGTGAGTTCCAAGTGCTTTTTCGAACTCTAGACGAGAAATAGAGAATAAGAAAAAAAATGATCTGTGTCTGAGTTAGTAAAATTGAAGCAGAGGGTTGATATAGCTGACACCCTGCAAAGGCATCAGCCTCAGCAGAGGAGCTCCTCTGAGAGATCTGCCCGGTGCAGTATAGTACATAGTCGCGATGTCAAGAAACCATCTCACTAATCGAAACAGCAGCGGGGTGTATTTGTCTATCACGAAACTCAGATTCACTTCAGCGAACCCTTGGATAGGTCGAGTTAAGGTGAAAAATCATTACTTTGTCAAGAAACGTTCTAGACCCTGGAAAATTGGTGAGGGACTACTAGAGGAATCAGGCTAGATCCTTAAGGTGAGAGGTGCTAAACAAATTGATCTCACAGCACTGACGTTAGTCTCTTATCGTTGCTCATCATTTCTGCTTACACTTCTATCTTATCATGCTAAATACAAATCGCCAAGTGTCTCTGTTGGACTTTTCATGTGTTTGTTTCTGGGTGTCCGTGATTGGCCAAAACTCTATCATTCGAGCGCTAAACATGCCTCACGATCAGCATTGTTCACATTTACCGATGAGCTGCAGCTTACTTGGAACAGCGTGATGATAAACTCTGAGAGGAGTCGGAGCCCTCTAAATATTGTTCAACAACTTTGAGAAACAAGCCGATACAGATGTATCCTGTGCGAGTTTCAATAGACGTGAAAGGGTGCGTCACTAGCCCAGACCGCCAAAATAAATGGAATGGATATGAGACAACTAGTCAGCATATTATTATTCAAGAGTGCGTCAAAGGGGATAAAGGTGGCATTACCTCTGAAAAGCATCAAACAGATGCGGGTCAGAAGCAGCTAAATGGACCTGAAAATATTGACTATGACCACAGAAGACTGGGTTGGCACACTGCAGACCAGCAAGGTCCTGCCGTTATGCCTGTGAAGAACCGATTCCGCTAGTTTTAGTGCGAGTATTGGGCAATAATCTAAGGTTGGCAACGGGACAAGGAAAGGATGTATATAGACCTTGTCACCTTTACGATGTTCATTGCTTGATGTTGAGTGTGTCCTGAGATGAATTTTCGCGTTTCTCGCACGTGAGTGCCTTTTATGAAACCTGCGTTTCTGCTGTTCAATTTCAAAGGACAGCTGGCATCATCAATATACCAAATCGCCCCTAGAAGTTAACAGATCCAATGCCGATACTAGTTGATTAACTAACTCATTGCGTGTACGTAGGGGTGCTGGCTTGGTCAGACTTGAAAGCCATCAAGAAGGCGAGGGCAAGCATAGTTAAAGCATGAAGAGCACCGTGTATGAGTATAGTCTGAGTTCTGCTAGGAACGTAAGTCAGATTCCCCCTTTCTAAGGAACACCTATGAGATATATCTAGGTTTTCACTTACACCCGAACTTATCGCGCATAACGTCTCAAGGCTCTACCTTCTCGATCTAAACCAGTGGAATGATCCATTTAGGTACTGAGCAAACCCGAAAAAGGTCAAGATAACTGTTCTGTTAAGCTGACTGTATTTTTGTATTTCAGAGTTGGTACGTTACGTTCGATTGTCGACCCCGAGCTGTCGTTCTGCATTTGCTACTTCTTTTGTTATTAATACCGGCCGCTAATTCGCTAACTTACTTTGTTGGAAGTGAGTTTTATTATCGTGGAGTCTTTCAAGAATGACTTCTTCATTATGCTCAGAGATATTAGCAGAGATTCATTTGAGATACGAGGTGGATTCGAAAAATCATGACAAATTTTCGTTAACCAGATCTCAGCCATAGAATATACGTTTTTCTTTCGAAATTCTCGAATTGTGCTTCCCGATTCCCTCCCTCCAAAGGTAACCTAGGGGTTGAGGAGGAAATTCGCGTGTATTGCATCCGAAATGTCCCAGGTTATGTAGATCTGCGCTCTTTAGGAGTCCAAAAATGCATCTGTGAGCTTCTTTCAAGGACCTCGTTAAATATTTATTCGTGTGGGATACCTCTCAATGCTAATTGTGCAAATCATGTCTTCTTAAGTAAAAATTTTAAGGACATTCGGCAAAGGTTTGGGCCGTTTTTCATACCAAGACAATGTGCGGCGTATCTCAGAATTTGTGGATGGGTTCCCCTATTCTCATAAGACAATATGTATCGAATGACAGCAATTGAAAAATTTGGTCGAGCGGTTTCAGCGATTCGACCCGGACCTATCAGCGAAAGATCACCCGTTTGTTGAGAGCTGTCCCAGATACTCACAGGTCTGATACATAAGCAGCTTCAACTGGATATTCTCGGCTCTTTGATCTGCTCTATGCTGCACGATAGACTGTGAAGCCCAATTTGAACAAAGGCTGCCGATAGCACAGGATTTCACAAGCACCTGTGATGTGAACGGATATTTTAAGAAATTGAGTATTAAAAAATGCTAAAATTGAAAAATTAGCCTTTTTAATCAATTTTACTTGAGAATAACTCCCCAAAGGAAAGCATCACAATAGTCTCCGCCAACCTTACAAGTAGGAAGGTTGAATAGTGAAATAAACCAAAAAAAACTAAACTAAAAAATAAAAACCTGATGGGCTTCGCTCTCATCGCTCATAAGCGAAAAACTATCAAGAGTTTCAAAGTGAATTTCATTCTCTGGCGCATCACCCCCAACTCTTCAGTGGATGTCGAATGAGGGGCTTCTCCCAGGCGGGAATCATGACCGAATCTTGACAATTTATCCTTCATAGTTAATATCCAGTTTGCTGAATGAACTACTCTGAATCTGTAGTCCTTTCACCGTAGGTGGGGAGCCTCTCTAAAACTACACATTAGATATCTCACTGTCTCAACAGCAGACTCTTGCTAATGTTCTTTATCAGCTTTTGCAGCTTCGGTGAAACAAATGGGCCCTGCTGATGTGACACAAAAGGAGCCGTTCCTTTCAAAAGACGACAAACAGACGATCGTCATGTTCTGCCGTGCTGCACTTTCCAGTTCGCTTAGTGTACGAATTTTCCGTAATGTAATGGAAATACTGCTTTGTAACGGTGTAATACTGCACTTCGTATGTGTGTGAAAGCCATTTTAGCGTGAGAAAATCAAGGACCCGTTGGAGCTGCGACGAATCTGTGGCACTCTGATCCGGGAATTCAAGCGGCAACGAGAAATCGAGGAGGAGACGCAGTCTTTATTCTGAAGTGAGAACCGATTACTGTCTCCATGTGTGGATGCATTTCACCTATATCGAGATTTGTTTCAGATTGTTATCTCGTACTGTTGGTTCTCCCTCTCTGAAATGGACATACACACACTTCTGCAGGATCTGATCACATCCAAATCAAATGCATTCCATAGCTCGACGTTCAATGAATAAATATTATTCGTGTTTATTGTGTAAACTGTTCAGACCCATGTTCAGACCAGGATTCTCTCATTTCGGTGGAAAATCTAGTAGGCCAAATGCATCAGTATCTTTCATAACAGAACTTCCGAGGAGGGGGAATACCCTGAGGGGAAACTTAGATGGGCATTACAACCTTGAGTTTGACAAACTAGTAAAATATGACGAAATAATAAAATACGACATAATAAAATAATAATAAAATGAAAATAAAAACTGGGCATTGAAAGTGCTAGTCAATGTCGAATACGCATGTGAGGGTCGTTCTGTGGGTTCTGATTTTCGTGAAAATTAATCAAACCCAGAAAATTCGTTTCATACGTTCCGTTGTAAGAGAGCAGCATACCTGGTAGGCCGAACTTTGAACAGAATTCGAGTTCCAAGCCTCAGAAAAGGCGGAGCCCTTTGCAAAACACTCGAGGTTTTGGAACCTCATCTCATTTTACTTCCGCCCAGAATCGTGGTGGTGTTTTGAATCACTACGTGGCCTATATAGGAACTTGCGATGGTCAGCCATGTACGATCCAAAGCATTCATAACCTGTGAAATTTTTCAGATGTAGGAAGTCAAGGAAGTTTGCAGCACGTGGTGTCAAAATGGTTGGATAACATGATTATTCTTTGAGCCTTTAGTACTCGAACGCTGTGGTATTATTCCATGTACGGCTTTCTATGAACCTCGGCATGATTATATTACTGAGTTTGTTGTTGTCTTGAACTCTTCACGAGGTTTTTAAATAACCTTTATTAGGCTGACGTTTCGGCGGAATCGGCTTCTTCAGAGCCTNACGTCTTCATTAAAGTCTGTGAGGGAAGGCCAATCTTATATAAGGCCGTAGCTCCCGCGTGATTGCGAGGCATTCTTCCCTACGATTCATTTTGGGATCGGTGACCTGTATCCAAAATGCCTCGAGGGTTTTACGCGCGCACACGTGCGACTTCTGTGCTACGACCTCCACTATGACCTCAAAATCGCCTCCGTTATGCTTCTGAATTCGGTGGTTCTCTAAGGCCAAGAAAGACTTCAAAGTTGTGGTTTTAGGTTATTCTTGAAGTCTTGGAACACTTGGATGCAGGTTTCAGATTTTTTACGATTTCATTGAAGCTTTCACTGATATTAGTGTATGATCACGATTACTATCATTACACAGCATTCATGTCCGAGGGTAGCAAAGGTCTTTATACAATGGTACGCGTAAACACTGAAGTAGCAAGGCTAATGTAAGCTGTTAATACGAGGAGGAAAGGGCTCCAGTGGTTCTTACACTCCACTTTTATCCTTCCTTATCAATAGTGACTAGTTCTTGTCATGACTATCCGAGACCACCAAACATCCCGTTCCAGAGCGTCAGGATTCCACAACTGTCACAAAAAGCGCAGTGGGAGCAGTGGTTCTGGCTTTCCAAGGATTCCTGCATACGATTTTGATGGCCACGTTGCTGGTGAACGAAGAAGATTCGAAAGAATTTGCGGAGGCAGGGAAATAGGAGTCAGGAACGAAGAAGGAGAAAGAGTACTCGACCTGGCGACAGCCCACGACTTCGCGGCATGCAGCACCTTCTAAGCGAAAAGAAAGGCTTAGAGGCTAACTTACAGCAGCGCAGGGAAAAAAGCAGAAATAGACCACATGCTAGTAAAAAGGTCATCCCACGAAACTATAAAAGACATAAAAAAACTGTCTGGCGAAGATCTGGCTCCACAGCGCAGGCCTCTCCACGCAGATATAGCCATTGATCTTCCCAAGGAATCATGGACAAGAACGGAAGGGAGGATCTGGTGGTTGAAGCTGCACCGAGTCGAAAGAAAACACATCAAAAAAAAGATAATTGAATCTGGAACGATATGAAAGGGAAACGGTGGGGGAAAATCGAGGTGGATTCCGCAGGGACAAAGAAGCATGGTTCTGGAACTACAAGTCCGGCGAGTCGAAAAGGAGCCTACAAGCGCTGGCAAAGAACACAAGCTCCAGAAGACCTAGCTGCCTACAAAACTTCCAAGAGATTCTCCAAGGCTGCTGTAACGAAGGCAAAGAATAGGAAAACGCCTCGTATGAGAAACTCGATGGTCGAGAAGGAGAGAAGTTCGTCTTCCGGGTGCGAAATTGCGTCACTGAGTTACTCAGATAACGGGTCAGTGAAGCTCGTTCGAAACAGCGAGGATGCAGTCCTGAGGAAGCAATCCTGAGGAAGCCTGCTCAGGTCAGGAGGAAAGAATACTTCGACAGGCTCCTAAATGAAGAATTCGCCCGTGAGAACAGCTTCCAATCAATCCAGGATTGGGGAAATTAGAAGCAACGGCTGACCCCATCAAACTCTGGACAGAGGATGAGGTACGTAGAGCAGTAGGAAATATGAAGGCTCGGAAGGCAACTGGTTCGGATGGGGTACCGATCGAGGGAAGGAATTCGCTCGGAGAGCACAGAATAAAGTTGCTCACCAAATTCCTAAACACTACGACCACTAAAGGACGAATCAAAGAGGCGAGGATGAGCAGTATTATCGTTCCCATCTTCAAGCAGAAGGAGAACGAGATGGAGAGTTCCAACTACCGGGCGATCAGCTGGCTGCTCACCGATGTAATTGCACTAGCGGCTGGTCGACTCAAGATTGAAAGAATTAGTCTCAATATAACAGGAGCAGTTCGCTTTCATCCCTGGAAGATCTACAATGGATGCCATCTTCATAGCTAGACAAGTAATGGAGAAGCGTCGAAGGAAGTGGAGACCTTGCTACCTAGCCTTTCTCGATCTGCAGAAGGCATTCGACCATCTCCCGCGACAAGTCCTCTGGAGAGCGCTCCGAAAACGGAAAGTTCCAGAACATATGATCACTCTGGTCAAGGACATGTACGATGATGGCTTCATGAGAACATTACGCACCCCATACGGCCAAACTGGATGTCATACACCAGGGATAAGCTCTAGGCCCTCTCTTCTTCCTGCTTACAATAGATTTTCACAGAAGCACTCAGAGGTGGACCACTGACCATTCTCTACGCTGATGACACTGTTCTGTTGCGGATAGCAAAGAAGAAATTCACAACAATCTGCAGAAGTGGCAGAAAGAACTACGGAGATATTAAGCTTTGTCTGTACCTGAATAGGATTGGGTTCATCAGCTCCGCGGAGTGCACACAGTCAATCGTAGACGGTCTCGAGGAAACCGTCGACATCGCACAAGAATTCCGGTTCTTGGAGAGCGAGCTAGCTGGTAATGGTAGAGTGGAAGAGGCTGTGAAATCCCGAATAGATGCGGCATGGATTAAGTGAAGGGAGTTTACCTTTAGTATCCTCTGCGACAGTAGGACAGCGCTCCAGGAAAAACGCTCTAAGGAAAGGCTTGTCGGTTTGTGCTAGCGAGTAATACCCATGAAAGACATCTCCATTCCGCTAAAATGAGAATGTTTAGATGAACCTGCGGTTGGACGCGGCTGGAAATAAGGATATCCGGCGGCAATGCAAACAGCTCCTGTCCAGCTGAAGTTGGGAGAGCGGCTTCTGCGATGGTTCGAGCATTTACCAACAAGACCACCCAAAAATCATCCGATAGGAAAGACAATATAGAGTTCGAGGCTCAAAGTAAGCGACCACTAGGAGCCCCAAAGAAGAGATAACTGGACTTGATCAGTAAGGGCCTGTCAAAGCCAAGATAATGGCAGAAGATGCCGTAGATAGAAAGAACTGGAGACAGCTGACGAGAGCAGCGGTGAAATTTCAACATGCACTCAACAACATAAACATAGAAACAAACATATACTTATATACACCCATACACATATGAACGCACATAAACTCAGACAAACATCGACAAACATGCATACACACCCCTTCCCTTTTCTTCTCCCCTCCCCCTCCCCATACATGCATACACGCATACACATCCGAACATACATGCTTACGTACACTCACACAAGTACACGCTTGCATATATGCAAACACATGCTCGAATACATATACACGTACACATACACACAAACGCACCGAAAAAGACGTATCGAGTAGAATGCCAGTTGAAGCATGGGGTGCATAATCAGCTTGTGAGACATCGTAGTAGTTCAAAGTGAAGAAACGAGAGGAGGAATGTTTCTAAGAGTTCTTTTTGTGACATCTACCTTTAGGTTCGTTGAAAAAGAGCTTGACAATAACACATGGGCAGCTAAGCGTAGACTATGACTTTTCAACCCGAAAACGATAGAGGCACTGCCAGGTTTACGAAGCGCATCGATGCAAGTTGAAGAATCAGCGATTTTTTCGAGCTAAGCGATCAGCGATTTTTTCGAGCTAAGCGCTCGACACCACTACTGTTGCTTCATCGAAGATTCCTCCGGCGTTAGCATACAAATTCTGCTTTTCAAATAGCCATCGATTGATGATGATGTGGTCATAAGCGGTCGCTCGTTGCTGGCAGTGTGCTTCAATTCAGCTGTCTCCTGCCATTGTTCCACACATCCAGAACAGTCCTTTTTCTATTCATATGTATCATGTTTCCAAGTTTCTAACTGAAGGCTTTCCCAGATGGTGTCGTTGGGCTCGCTCCAGGAAGAGGACTTGGATGAAATTCGTATAGACTTCCCTACGGATCTCCGGTAGGTTTGTTAACTGTTCATCAAGTATGCATTCCATGGTTTAGATATGCTTAGAATGAAAATAGAAATAAAGTAATCTATTCTACAGTTCATTTGCTGAGTGTTCCAGAAGAGGGATAGGACTTCTTGATGAAAACTTGCTTGCTTGCACTAACTTTGCTTTGCTGCTGCAATTTCAATTTCATCAAACCTTATCCCATCAATTTTTGATCCTCTTTTGTTTGGGCCCGTCTAGCGTCAGAGCAATTCTTTAACAGTTTTGGCAGCAGCAGAATCAATTTGACTTGGACGGGGCTATTAAGTGAAGGTTCTTCATACATATCGTTCTTAATAGATTTGTGGTAGCGGCTTACTTCTCTCGAACTGCTACATGAATTTATTCACATTCTCCATTTCAACATTTTATCCTTTCAACAACTGCTACTCTCGACGCATTTACCAAAGTAGCTCCTTAACTTATTTTTTTCTAATGCTATAATTCCAAGTCCTACCGTGAATTAAGGATGGATACGAACACGCCAACATATTTCAAGGAATCCTCAATACATTTGCCATTTATTCATAATAATAGAGCGGTTGATCGCCGAACGTCGTGCATGCATATTGCTGTTCGCTGGAAAGACTTTTGACTATCGCTAGCATGAGTGTGATAGTTTGGAAGTGTTTTGAGCGATAGTCGACCATTTGAGATTTTACTGTTCCATTGCACCGTGGATCACTTGGACATCGAGCTGAATGTTTCAAGTTTATTTACAGGGGGAAACAGTTGCGTTGAAGATTATATCGCTCTAGTACAAAGTCGAACAAGGAGATCACAAATGAAAAAAGCCAGATCGTTCTATACATTCGATTCCAAATTCCGACTGACAAAATAATTTTCTGATCAGCCGCTCCGCTTTTCTTTATGATTTAGTTGGGATGATATAAGAAGAGAAAGGGTAAAAAGCTGATTCCTCCTAATCGGATAGATTGCAAATAATTGTACTATGGTACAGCTTCTATAATACAACCTTCTACAGGAAAAAAAANAAAAAAAAGCTGACCGCCGAAAAGCCTTTACTTTCTGTTTCTTTGGAAATGTCTGTGTTGAAATGCTCATACATGCGCCTGCAGAGTAGCTAAAAGCTTCATTCGAGTGACTGGGAAGTAGCTGAGGCGATTGTGGGCCGCCTAATTGACTACCAAGGATAGCCTTGCTAGCTGACGGAGTCCATACGGGCTCCACGTTAGAGCATGTCAAGCTTTTTGTGGATATTACACCGAAAAAGTGATGTAAGTGGGTCTCATGAACGGACTGGTGAGACATCGTCATCACTGGACCTGAGGAGCGGTGCATTTACGTGAATTAAGGGCAGAGGCATAGTAGTTGGATGATCAGAAGGGTTGAAACGCTTATGAGATCAAGTATGTCCAGTACAAAGATCATGTTGTGCGTTCTTTGTACTGGACACACTTGATCTTGGACAAGTGGGGCGATCTTGGATTACATCACCAGGAGCTTTTCCTTCCCATGGTCACGGGAAAGGCCTGCTGTAGTCTGCAACAAACTTTAGTGGGAAATTCCACATAACCTCTTGTGAACTCGATAAAATTTACGTGTCCCGCTGCAACACAAGGCTGCATGTCTAGAAAACGACACAGACGAGATCCTCTGAAACTCGGCTGGGGAATTCCGCGCTCTTCATACACCCTCGATCTTTTCCCTTCCGACTACATACTACCTATTCTTGCCCCTCAGCAGCCATCTGATGAGGGAGAAGGAAAGAAGGGCAAGAATCAGTTGCCAGCAAGAAATACGATTCCTCGGCAGATCTCAGAAACAATCCCACTTTTTTCAATTCGAAACTGCAGGATTTTAAGAGACTATAAATGCGATTCATCCACCTAAACCTGAACACCCACCAATACGGCAGCATTAGGTAGAGCTGCTCGGGAGGAGCGGCTGAAATCCAGGACCAAAAGAAGTAGCATATAAGGAGAAGGGCTATAATGGCGTTCTGTGCTTTCAATGCAAGAACACTCACAACAGGAGCGAAGACCTGATTATGCAAGCCAGGAGAAACAAGTACGACGTCATCTGACTGAGCGAGACAAAAAGTCACTGCCCACTGCACACCATTTTCGTATCTGGGGAAGAAACGTTCCTTGGAATGTGCGGCAGCAGAGGCATAGGCGGTGTAGGTGTCCTCGTCAATACGCCCTTGGCCATAAATACGGATTCACAAGAAAGCTAGACGACCCGAATCGGACGCTTACAATTAATAAGATATGGCTCAACCCCAGCTCCAACAATTCGCTGCTTACGCACCAACATCAATTCATGAAGAAGAAGAGCTGAAAGCGCTGTACATGAGCTTACAAAGGCTCAGCTGCTTCAAAGACTCTGCTTCTCCATACAGAAATTGGGACAATAGGCTACTGCGTACAATCATGCGTATAAGAATATTCTTGATTGGCAAAAAGAATAAGCATCTAGCGACTGTGTTAGTCTCGTGGTAGGATCAGTGATGTTCATACTCCACTTTTGGGGAATGAAGCGGGCTTCGGATGATGTCCATGAGTCCACAATCCAAAGTGTTTTACACATACCTGGAAAGGCTATATAGAGAATGAATACTCCACGGTCATACTTCGGCAATTATAACGTCAGGAATGGTCCCAAAAATAGCTAGTTTCACATAAGCGCAACGAAATGGAATGATTAGGGTGAGAGATCGTCCGACCAGCATGTCGACCTACATGATCCATGATATTAGGTTGATGCATAGTTCTTTCTCCGACCTTTTGTAAATATCTCAATAGCGAACCTGCCTGAAGAATAGAGGTATGCACCATCACCAACTACTACTCGACGCCAGCGCTCAGGCATACCTGCCAGGAGGACGAGACTGGGACCTGAAGAAGTCGTCGAGTGTCTTTCTAACCTCATCCTCTGTGACGAACTTGTGAAAATTGCGCGGCATTGTGACCTTCGAATGGAGAGTGGGCGAGTGATTGTTAGTGTGGTAGAAGGGTCACGCGCACGTGATAGCGAAATACCAACATCCACGCAAACGGAATGCGAAAGGATGAAACATACACCTTTTTCGTTTTTTCGTAATTTTTCTCCCTTATTTACTACAAGGTTGTCAAGCAAAGAGTAATCAAAATGAACCTGGTCTGGTCTGACCGACTTCAATGAATTTACTCAATAACTCATGCCATGGTTTTGTTTCACCGGTCGAGTCGCCCGGCTGTGCCAGGCTTCCCTACTTTTTATGATAGAATTTTGCTAACCACCAACAGCTCGATCCTTCTTTGGAACAAATGATACTTTTCGAGTCATGAAATTCGGTAGCGGAGCGATAGGGCATGCAAACGATATTCAAAATGTGCCGATGACTATGCCTTTGATTAGAAGTCTCGATCTGTCGTTGTTCATCTTCAAAATAATGATTCACTGAGAGTTGAATTGGTAGGCATTCAAAGCCTTGAATTGTACTCACACATGTTGTCGAGCCATAATAATACCATTATCAAATGCCTTTATAAATGTAGCTCTCTTCTCTACGGTTACATGAGAATCCAAGATTATTAGAGGTCGGATAAGTTTTGCCATAACCGATATCGGAGCAAAGGGGAACCGTGGTCCTTCATCGCGCCGCATACTTCGCTGGATAGCGGTCGTAATCTGATAGCAGAAAATGAACCAATCTCCCTCTCCTTATGATCGATCCCTATCACTGCACCACCCCCCCCCCCCCCCTCCCCCTTCTTGTCGAATGAAACATATCAAGGAGTCAAAGCTAGATCCCAGGGAAGATCTCAAGTCGAAGTGGTCATTTGAAATGAGACCTACACTACTGAACGTATTTTTAGATTCTGAGTTCAAATCTGTTGCCCAAACTTGCCAAGCGTTTCTCTGAATGAAGTTATAAGGGTGTTTTCAGCGAGCTTAACACAAGAAAACCTAAATTACATGGATGTGCTTCCTAATCCAACGGCGGCTAGGTGTAGTGGTAAGCGTGACGCTCCATTGGCGAAAGGCTGGGGTTTGGGTTTTGTGGGGGACGGGGTTTCTGCATTATATAGAATTTTCCCTTAAGACTCTCATGGTGATTTTATCAAGTTTTATGAAGTAATGTTTTGCTGGTACCCTCTCCCACCTACCTACCTGTTGCCAAGTAGGAAATTCCTCCGTTTGCAAAATTTGAAGGTCCGGGCAAGTAAAATGTATATGATGAGCAATGGTGACGCTAGAGTGGGTGTTAATGCTAGATTGGGTGCTATGGTGCGTAGCAGCTCCGGACTCAGCAACACCGGCACTGTTGATGGTGGACTTGAAGACCAGAAAGTTATTCAGTGCGCCTTATCTCCATAAAAGCAGGTGAAGGAAATGACACCCTGCTCGAGCTTAACACGAGGCTAATACAGACGACAGAAGGTTATTTCTTATTGCCCTTTAAAAATATGGTAAAAAACGCACCACCAAATAGCTCATGATCTCAACTTTTGCGAGTACACACAATACCCCACGCTTTGCTTACTAATGCTTGACTACTTTCAGTTCTGTGCGGCTAGTTTTATGAAGTTACTCTTGTATTCATGGTATGCCGCCGGCTATTTAAGCACTTATCCATGTGATTTTGGGACGCCTACACAATTCTGTTTTCTTTCTGATTTGGGGTTAGTAAGTGTAAAGCAATGCGCCGTGACGAGTTTTTTTCATCCTTTGCTCTCATTATGAGAAGCTTCTTTGTTTCAAGCATTGAGTACTAGAGTATCACACTTGTTCATTCAAGTGACAAAAGTTATCCTACTGTGAGTATAGTGTGCATGGGCATGCGAGTAAAACTGCGGTGTTACTTTATCTAGATAAATATCGGCAAATGCATAAAAGGTCATAAAACGATAGAACCACCATATAGAGCATTTTCTAGTCCTTAAGGGAAAAATTCTACATAATGCAAAAACTCCATCCCCCACAAAACTCGAAACCCAGCCTCTCGCCCATGAAGCGTCACGCTTACCACTACACCAAGACGCCGTTGGATTATGAAGCACATCCTTGTAATTTAAGTTTCGCTGGGATTTAATTGGCTAGTGGATTTGTCCTCTAGGGCCATGGGAAACGAAATACAAATAAAAGTAAATACAAAAGAGGGCAATAATGCGAAAGCTAATTAATGTTAACTTTTTGATAGCTCTCCATTAGCTGTTGTAAAAACAGGCAGTTGCCATACATTCTGGTTACCGAGGTGTAATGGCCCCAGGGCCATTGCACCCCGAGATACCACTAATCGCCCAGTGCTCGATGCGCCGATTTACGTTCTCGAGGCCGAGATCGCGCGATGAGCACCGGTGTGCAACATATATATTACATAACATTGATTTTGCTCTTCAAGTCCACTGGATCCAGAGGCATGTATTTTCGCTCATTGTCAGGTATTTATTTCGCGGAAACCCCGCCTCCTGCGGACGAAGTCCGGCCCTGCTACCCACCATACGTGTTCTCATACTGCAACGTGTCCTCTTACCATGCTTGAAGGCCCTAGAGCCAATTGACAATTTTGGTGCAAACCCCGCCTCCTGTGGGCGGGGTTCGGTCCTGCCACTGACCATTAATGTTCCCATCCTGTCCCCTATACTTCTACGGAACGTGCGCGATAGAAACATTCGACCGCAAATTCATAACTCCTGTTTGCCTGGACCTAGAGCGTTGAAATTTCGTAGGAGTTCAGGTGGCAGCATAGGGACTCTTATTAAAAGTGGCAGGTCGGATCCCGCCCACAGGGGAGGAGTTTGCGCGAAATAAGTGGTTGAACGGGTACTCATAACTCCTGTTCCCGTGGACCTAAAGAGTTCAAATTTGGTAGGATAACAGCTTTTGGTGAAAAAGAAGTTGGAGGGGGGGGAGCACCCATCCAAAGGTCAGTATATCAAGAAATGGACTCAGTCTAACGTGTTGGTCCTTGTTATATTAGCACTGTATCGGATGCGTAGAGAATGATGGGAACCGACCACCTTAGCTCTTTTATGCGGTTTCAGCTAAGGAAATTTAGTTTCCCAAATAAGCCTAGGTAGGGTAGGAGCACCTGGGAGGCTGGGATGAATACCTCGTGCAAAGAAAAAGAAAAAAAAAGAAA